>PVIJ01018922.1:0-25038 GCA_004024925.1 Scalopus aquaticus
GTCATCATCTGTCTAATTTCTACCAACTATTCTTACTGTCCTGGGAACAGGTCACCGAAACATCTGATGCTGCCATTCCAAAAGTGAAACTTCTTATTAAAAAAAAAACATTAATTTTCAACATCAATGTTATTGTTTATCAGTATCAACTAACTGCCTCACAAGTAAATGGTTACCTTTGTTTTGTCTGTCATTATATTAACTTTAAAATTTATATATGTTAGATAGCAATATTTTTTTAAGGAAAAACCATCAAGACTTATACTTCTTAATGTTACACAAATACACATATATGTACTTATACATATACATCATAATGTACTTAAGACATATTAATTCTTTGCTTAGCATCTCCTAGCTCCTTGAAACAGTATCCAACATCACCACATTTATTTTGAAAAATTATTTCTCTCACAATCTAACAAACATAATACTTGTCCCACAACCAAAAGACTCAAAAAGTTAAGCTAGTCACTGAAAATGGATCAAATAGACCATTGTCCTTGGGCATTTTTTCTTTTTCTGCAAGAAAGAGAGAGGGGAGTGTGTGTGTGTGTGTGTGTGAGAGAGAGAGAGAGAGAGAGAGAGAGAGAGAGAGAGAGAGAGACAGAGACAGAGGAGAGAGACAGAGAGAATTTTGAATTTTCCTTTAGATCAAAAGTTGATATGGGGGGCCTCCCTGGTGGCACAGCGGTTGAGCACTGTGCTGTGGAGCTGTCGGCAGTGCGCAATGCCAGTTCGACGCCCAGCCGGGGAGAATCCCACATGGTGCAGCAGACCTGTAAATTTTTTAAAAAAGTTGATATGAAGTAAATCTAAAGTTACTTCTGACATATCCCCATCCATATATTTAGACAGGGGAAGCTTCCATATGGCAAAAGAGAATAAGACCACATGGAAGAAACAGTCACTAAGTGATAGGAAAGGAGTGGGGAGATAGACTGATAGAGAAGGGAATAGGGATAGATAGATTATAGATGGTTGATTGATAGATAGAAGTTAGATAGATAGGTAGATAGATAGACAGATAGAGAGATGATAGATAGATAAATAGATCAATAGATAGATAGATATGGATAGATAGAATTAATAACATTGTATGAGACTCTAAAACCTGTAGTTCCTGAGGTCAGATCTAAGTCTGACCTTCCTACATACATAGGAATTCATAAATCCCCTTTCTCCTTAAACTTGCTTGAGTTGATTTTCTCTCACTTATAATAGAATCCTTACTGTTATATGTATATACACTTTTCATCTACAAAGACATAAACGATCATGTCTACTTATCTTTGTATGTATACTTACACATCAATGAAAGTTGTGTACATTAATCATGAATGCTAACGACATGACAAACAAAACAAGCAAATTTCTTAAATCTAAATTTTCCTATTAAGATACATACATATTTTCACTCTGTAGAGCAAATCTTTTAGGTTTTGTTTTATTGTGCTCTCCTTAACCTGTTTTGGGTATTAGTTGACCTCATAAAAGTAGTTAGAAAGGATTTCCTCATTTTCTACTTTTTGGAAGTGTTTGAGAAAGATGGGAATTAGATCTCCTTTGAATGTTTGGTTTTGATTACTGTTTAAACTTCTTTACTTGTATTATAGGTCTTTTCAGATTTCCTGTTTTTTTTTAATGACTCAGTTGTGGGAGGTTGTACAACTCAAGGAATTTATCCATTTCCTCTAGGCTTTCAGATTTGTTAGTATACAGATGTTGTAATGATCCTTTTTATTTCTGTGGTGTCTGTCACAATGTCTCCTCTTTCATTTCTTTTTTACTTATTCGAGACTTTTCACATTTTCTTAATGAGTTTGATCAAGAGTTTGTCAATTTGTTGCTTTTGTCTAAGAACCAGCTCTTTAATTTGTTGTTCTTATGTATTTTTTTGCTTGTTTTCTATTTAACTCTGATTTTTAATATTTCTTTCCTTCTACTAATTTTGGCTTTTTTTCTTGTTTCCTTACGTGTAATTTTAGATTGTTATTTTTTTGTTCTCGTGATGAACCTGTATTGCTATAAATTTACCTTTTAGTACTGCTTTTGATGCATTCCAGGTAAGTGTTATTTTCATTCTCATTCATTTCCAGATACATTTTGACTTCTTTCATTTCTTCAATGACCCAATTGTTGTTTAGTGACATGTTGATTTATATATATATAAATTAATATATTAATGCATATTTAATATATATTTATATATTAATATTTAATATTATTATACATTAAATTAATTGATATATATTTATTAATATATATTAGTAGATTAATATATATATTTATAGTCTATTTTTCTTTTTATAGTTGCTATTTTAACTTCATACCATTTTATCACCTCTATTTGTGCTGAAGTGTTTGAACCTTTGTCTGATAAAACCTACTTGCCAATTTTCAGGAAATGCAGAGGATAAAAATATGTTTTGAATTACACTACATGTGCGTGTAATCAACAGAATATAGACTCAGGGAAAGTATACTATTTTAATAGCTTAGCTTAGGTTCTCTAGCAAGTAAATTGTAAGGGAGAGAGAGGGACTGATGAAGGAAATATGTTGATTGTGAAATATATAAATTCATATTTTATCACATATTTTCACATACTTTTAAAATTGGCAAGACTAAACTATCAACTATCCCTAGCTACATGTCTAGGTGTACAATCTTGTATGATAAAATCATCAAGAAAAGAAAATAAGCAATTACTATAAAAGTAACAAAAGTGTTTTTTGGTTTGTTTTTTTTTTTTTTTTGAGAGAAAGAGTGATCAGGTAGTCAACTGTGATGAAAATAGATCACAAAGAGAGAGCTCTTGAGAAATTGAAAAAATTTTACTTACTGATATGTGTGGTGTCTATAGAAGGGTGTATTTTTAATAGTATACATTTATTAATGTGATTTCACTTCATTTTTCTAACAATTAAATGGTTAAAAATGAGGAAAAAATTAAAATAATTTTTATTGAATCAACATTGGTTTATAATACTATATATATTTTAAGTGTATGGCATTATAATTTGAAATCTGTATATAGTACATTATGATCAGCACCAAAAGTCTCGTTTCCTTCAACCACTATATAATCGACCTCATTTATCCATTTCACCTACCTCCTCATCCCCTTTTGCCTCTGGTAAATACCAATCTGTTCTCTGTACCTAAGATTTTGTTTGTTCATTTGTTTTATTTCCATTTCACATGCGAGAGACATCACTTATTTTTCTTTCTTTGTTTCTGATTTATTTCACTTAGTATAATCCCCTCAATTTCCATCTATGTTGTCAGAAATAGCAAGATTTCATTTTTTTAACTGAGTAAAGTCTACACACACACGTACCACATCTTTTTTTTTTCCCCATTCATCCATCAACGGGCACTTAGGATTTAACATAAGTCTGTATATATCTTTTCAAATTAGTATTTTTGTATTATTTGTATTAATACTCAAAAATGGAATAGCGGGCCTCCCTGGTGGCGCAGCGGTTGAGCGCTGTGCTGTGGATCTGTCGGCAGCGCGTGATGCCAGTTCGGCGCCCAGCCAGGGAGAATCCCACATGGTGTGGCAGACCTCTCCTGCCTCGCCTGCTGCTCCCCGCAGCAGCGTATTTCTGATCTGCCTGTTCTGCTTCCCACTCCGTCTCTGGTGAACTCTCTCACCACCCCACGCCTCTGGCCTGTACCCCAGCTTGTATGTATAAATAAATAAATCTTTAAAAAAAATGGAATAGCTACATCACATGATATTTTTATTCTTATTTTTTATTGTTTCCACACTATATTTTCCATAATGGTTACAGTAATTTTCATTCCCATTAATACTGTATAAGGGTTCCCTTTTATTCACATCCTTGCCAACACTTGCTGTTTCTTGTCTTTTTGCTAAGAGCCAGGTTTAAGGTGAGGTTTGGATTATTATGCAATATTTTCATGTTCCAATTTACCATATGGATGTTTTTTTGAAAAAGTATTCAGATCCTCTGCCCATTTTGTAATCAGGTTGTTCAGTTTATTATTGTTGACTTATATGAATCCTTCAAATATTTTGGATATTAAGCCTTTGTCCAATATATGACTTACAAATATCTTCCATTCAATTGGACCAGTTCACATTCCCACCAGCAGTGTAGAAGAGTTCCTTTTTCTCCACATCCTTTCCAGCATTTGTTGTTGCCTGTATTTTTAATGTGTGCCATCCTCACAGGTGTGAGGTGGTATCTCATAGTGGTTTTGATTTGCATTTCCTTGATTATAAGTGATGTTGAGCATTTTTTTCATGTATCTGTTGGCCATTGGCTTTTCTTCTTTGGAGAAGTGCCTTTTGAGCTCTTCTGCCCATTTTTTGATTGGGTTATTGGCTCTTTTTTTTTGGTTGAATTGTGTGAGTTCCTTGTAAATTTTTGTTATCAGTCCTTTATCAGATGTATTGTGTGCAAAGATCTTTTCCCAGTTGGTAGGGTGTCTGTTAGTTTTGGTCAATGTCTCCTTTGCTGTACAGAAGCTTTTTATTTTGATGTAATCCCATCTGTTTATATTGTCTTTCACTTCCTTCACTTTGAAGGATGTGTCTTTCAAGATTTTGCTGAGATGTATGTCATGTAGCGTTTTGCCTATATTTTCTTCTATACATTTTATGGTTTCAGGTCTTACATCCAGGTCTTTTATCCATTTTGAGTTGACTTTTGTGCAGGGTGTGAGGTAGTAGTCTAGCTTCATTTTTTTGCATGTGGCTGTCCAGTTTTCCCAACACCATTTATTGAATAGACTGTCCTTGTTCCACTGCATTTTCTTCACTCCTTTGTCAAAGATTAGTTGTTCATAGATATGTGGCTTTAATTCTGGGTATTCTATTCGATTCAATTGGCTGGATTTTGTTTGTTTGTTTGAATAATAGTTTCTTTCACTGTGCAGAAGCTTTTTAGTTTGATGTCCCATTTTTTATTGTTTTTATATCTATGGACAACTAATATTTGACAAATGTGCAAATATGCAATGAAACAAGGTTAGTTTGTTCAATAAGTGGTGCTGAGAAAACGGGACTGCTACTTGCAACAAAATGAAACCAGACTACTACCTCACACCATGCACATAAACTAACTCAAAATGGATAAAAGACCTGAATATAAGACCTGAAACCATAAAATATATGGAAGAAAACATAGGCAAAACACTACATGACATACATCTCAGTAAAATCTTTAAAGACACACCCCCCCAAAGTGGAGATAGTGAAGGAAAAGATAAACAGCTGGGATTACATCAAACTAAAAAGCTTCTGTACAGCAAAAGAGACATTAAACAAAACGAATAGATGTAGTCCCATTTTAAAAATTATCTTTGCTTTTATTTCTCTTGATATTGGAATTAAATTCCCAAAGGCATCTCTAAGGCTGATGTCAATGAGTTTACTTCCTATATATTCTTCTGTGTACTTCAAGGCCTTATGTCCATGTCTTTAATTCATTTTGAATTATTTTTATGCATTGTTTAAGAGTGGTCTAGCTTCGTTCTTTTGCATATTGTTGTCCACTTTTCCCATCACCATTTATTGAAGTGACTTTCATTTCTTTATTTTATGTTTATGATGCCCCCCCCTTTTTGGTAAATAATTGTCCATATATGTGTGGGATTATTTCTGGATTCTAAATTTCTGTGCTGTTGATGTGTGTGTCTGTTGTTGTTCCAATATTATGCTGTTTTTATTACTATAGCCGTGCAATATAGTTTGATCAGGAAATGTGTCGCTTTTATTTTTGCTCTTTTTTTGGGGGGGTTGCTTTTATTATTTGGTGTTTCTTTCTATTCTATGAACAAAATAATTTGAACTGTAAAAATAAAGGTGTAGTACAGTAATTTTTCAGAGACAGAAACAGATAATTTTCCATCATTTCCACACTGAAAGAAAAAATTAATGGTTGCACTTTAGGAAGAAGAAAAATGATATCAGATGGAAAATAAAAATGCAGGAATAAAATATTTAACACTTAGATATATAAATATGTGAATAATATAAATGAGTAGTAATTTGCATCAATACCTGCAATGTTAAGAATGATTTATAATATATGTAGAAAATAACATAATGAGGGACTGGACATAAATTGACTTAAATCTTCGAAGTTTCTGTATCAGGAAATTGATAAAATAACTGTTAATTTGACAAATAAGGCATATGGATTGTGCTCTTTAGGGTAATTAATAGTGAAATAATATACAACTAAAGAATAGTAAAATAATATGTAACTATAAAGTTACTAGAATATAAAAAGGAATAACAGAAGTACTTGATTAGTCATAAGAAAAAAATGAGGAACAGAGGAGGTGAAAAGATAAATTCCAGAACCTAGAAGAGATTTTCCAATCAGAAAGCAAGTAAGTACAAGCCATTTACATAGAAATCAAATTAAATGAAAAAGGTCGAAATGCTCTAGAGAAAATGGTTAAGATTGTCAGAACTCCAATATAAATGTTAGAATTGGAGTTGTGGTTGTGGCTTTTCACTGTGAAGTTCTTTGTTGTATGCTTGAAACATACAATAATAAAATGTTTTAAAACATAAAAATTATTTCAGAACTGATAAAAAGATAAAACCCAACTGCATGTTGTTTACAAGATACAAAATTAAAATATAAGAATAGAGAATGTTCAAAATGAAAATAAATGAAAACCATACAGTATTTAAAGACTAATCAAAAATTATCTGATGTAGTTATACCAGTATTAAAGTAATTATTAGAGGGCCTCCCTGGTGGCACAACGGGTTAAGCACAGTGCTGGGAAGCTGTCAGTGGCTGCCGTGAGAGTTTGATGCAGTCCGGGAGATTCCCACATGGCACAGCAGACCTCTCCTGCCTCGCCTGCTGCTCCCCTCAGCAGTGTATTTCAGTCAGTCTGCCTGTTCTGCTCCCCGCTTTGTATCTGGTGGACCCTCTCACTGCCCCACTCCTCTGGCCTATACCCCAGCTTGTATGCAAAAATAGAATAAATCTTTAAAAAAAAATAGAAGTAATTATTAGACCGAAACATTACTGTGGATAAGGAAATGTGCACATATTGGCAAAGGTGTTAGTGTAAAAGAAAAATATCATAATTTAAATCTTTATGAACTCAACACCAATGCATCAAGGTATATAAAACAAAAATGAACAAAAATAAAAAGAGAAAGTCCACAATCATCATAGTTGGCTTTATCACATTTATCTCAAAGGTAATAGAATAGCAGAAAAAATTACACAGAGCATTTGAATGATATAATTAATAAGGTTTTCCTAATTTAACATCTAGAGTATGTGCCTAACCATGACAAAATCCCATTTCAATTATATATGAAATATTTATTAGCATAGAACACAATCTGATCTATAAAGGATGTTTCAATCATTTCCAGTCATCAAATCACTCAGATTTTGTTTTCTGACCATAACGGAATAAACTAAAATCCAACTGGGAAGCAATAATCACACAAAATCACACCACTGGAAAATTAGTCAATTCATTCCTAAATAATCCATGAGTGAATGAGGAACTAAAAATAGGGGTTATAAAATATTTTGGAAGAAATTATAATAAAGGTGACAAGACAAAACTTTGGGGGCTATAGCTAGATCAAGTCCTTAGAGGCAAGTTTATTAGCCTAAACTGTACTAGAAAATAAGACTGAAAATCTTTAAGTTCTATCAAAAAAACTAGAAGAGAATCAAGCAGAAGAAAGGAAGAGGAAGGAAAAAGTAAAGCTAAGAAGAGTATAAATCAAACAATTACAAGAATAAATAGAGAAAAAATCAGTTACCAAATGCCAGTCCTCTAAAAATATTTATAGAAATTATAAATCTCTAGAAAGATTGGTCAAGAAAACAGAAGGGAGAACACAGGAATATCATTACAGAATCTACAGACATTTCAAACTAATGAGAAGCTATTAGAACAATTTTATGTAAATTACTTTAACAGTTTGCATGAAGTAGAATATTCCTCAAAAAACTCAAGCTACCAAAGCTGACAGAGGATATTAAAAATCTTTTTACTCTGACTTCTTTTAAAGAAAGTGATTCTGTTGTTGAAATTTTCCACACACAGCCACACACACTTGCACACATACATGAACTTAGGCTCACGTGGCTTTGTTGATGAATTCCTCCATATATTTAGGAAAGAAAGAGTACTAATTTTCACAAATTCTTTCTGGAATAGAAAGACACTTCCATGAATGCTGAATAGTATTCCATTGTGTATATGTACCACATCTTCTTGATCTAATCATCTATTTTTGGACATCTGGGTTGCTTCCATACCTTTGCTATTGTGAACAGTGCCGCAGTGAACATATAGGTGCATGTATCCTTTTGGATTATTGTTTTTGTGTCCTTTGGGTAAATTCCTAAAAGTGATATTGCTGGGTCGTATGGAAACTCCACATTTAGCAGTTTGAGGAATCGCCATACAGCTTTCCATAGTGGTTGGATCAATTCACATTCCCACCAGCAGTGTAGAAGAGTTCCTTTTTCTCCACATCCTTTCCAGCATTTGTTATTGCCTATATTTTTAATGTGTGCCATCCTCACAGGTGTGAGGTGGTATCTCATAGTGGTTTTGATTTGCATTTCCTTGATATAAGTGATGTTGAGCATTCAAAGAAGATAAACACATGCAATTTGCAGCGACATGGATGGAATTAGAGGGGATCATACTCAGTGAAATAAGCCAGAAAGAAAGAGAAAAATATCGAATGGTTTCACTCATAACAGGACTATAGGGAAACCAAATAGGAGAGAGACACTTGGGGGGGTGGGGGGAGGGTGAGGATAAGGGCACAAAATGGAGTAGAAAAGAACACAAGGGACCACAGAGATGGATCACGGGTGAATTGGTGTTGGGTTACCCAAGGGGAATACAAAATGTAAAAGATATAAATAACAATAAAAATATATATTAATTAAAAAAAAGAAAGACACTTCCTTTATCTATTTGTTAAGGACCACATTTGCTTGAACTATAACCTTAATTCTATAATGTACCATGAGAATGAAAATCAAGGAATATTACAGATCAATCTCTTCCATTTATATAGGCACCAAAATATTAAGATTCCAGAAAATACGTCATTTATATATTAAAAAAATTAGACAGTACCTCCAACTAAAGTTTAATTATAGAAGAATACCTTAGTATCAGAAAATCAGTTACAATAATAAAAAAACATACAATTCGTATGATCATTCTGATTGACTCAGAATGATTCAGTGTCTATTCTTTGTTTTAAGATTTATTTTTATTTATTTATGCACACAACAACTGGGATGTAGACCAGAGGTGTGGGGATTGAGAGGATTCACCAGAGACATTGTGGAGAGCAGAACAGGCAGATCTACTGAAATACACTGCTGAGGGGAGCAGGGGGTCAAGACAGGAGAGGTCTGCTGTGCCATGTGGATTAGCTCCCTGCCTGGGGAGTGAACTCATGCTGCAGTGGCTGGAGATAGCTTGATAGCACTGAGACTTTTACTCTAACACCTTTGCAAATATGTGTACATTTCCTTATCCCCAGTAATGTTTTGGTCTAATAATTACTTTTATTTATTTTTAAGATTTACTTTATTTTTGCATACAAGCTGGGGTACAGGCCAGAGGCATGGGGCAAGGGGTTAAGTCTCAGCACTATGAAGCTATCAGCAACCACTGCAGCAGGAGTTCCATCCCAGGCCAGGGAGTTTCCCACATGGCGCAGCAGACCTCTCTTACTCACCCGCTGCTACCCTCAGCAATGTATTTCAGTAGATCCGCCTGTTCTGCTTCCCACTCTGTCTTTGGAGAATCCTCTCAACCCCCATATCTATGGCCTACACCCCAGCTCTTGTATGTATGTATAAATAAATAAATAAATAAATAAATAAATAAATAAATAAATATTTAGGAAAAAAAGAATGGATGGGATTGTTCTTAACGTGATAAAGAGCAAGTTTTAGTTATGTACTAAGAGGTAACAAATTATCACAAATTTAGCAGCTTAAATTATGCAAATTTGTTATCTCACATATTCTGTGATCGAAAGTCTGGGTATATTTGACTGAAATTAAGGGTTTGGTATAACTGCATTCCATACTGGAGATTCTGGCTTAGGAACTGCTTCCAAGCTTATTCATGTTTTGGGAAGCATTCAGTGCTCCAATAGTAATACTGTGGTGTGTATTTCCTTACAAGCTAACATCTTTGGGCAGTTCCTACCTCTAGAATCCTCTATCTGGTTTTTGTAAATGACCCCAATACAATGGTGTGGTGAACTCTTCTCATACTTGGGCTCTCAGTTCCTCTGCTGCATTTCTCCTTCTGCTTTGACTTCATTCATTTAACTCCAGGTAAAGTGTTCTGTTTTAGATTAGGTGCACCCAGTTGTCTCCCAATTTTATGAACTTGTAATCTTAATTACACCTGCAATATCCCTTTTACCACATAATGTAAGATACTCACAGATTCCAGAGATCAAGGCATGGGCATCTTTGGGGAATCATTCTGCCCACCACAGGGCACCTAGAAAGTCCTTACAGCACATATGCTACTCAATCAGGAATATTGGAAACATTTTCACTGAACACAAAAATGAGACAAGATTGTCATCTCTCACCAATTTTATTCACTATTTTGATAGAAAAACCAGTCTAAGAGCAGAAGAAAAAAATAGAAGCTGTAGGTTTGAAAGCAAATAATAAAACTCTTATTACTTGGAGATGACATAATTATGTACCTAGAAAATTTGAAAGTTCTATGTATTGGTATCATACAAATTGAATTGCTTGTGTGAAAGTAAAATGGTTCAGCCAGTTTGATGGTTCCACATAAAGTTAAAAATAGAATCACCTTATGTTTCAGTAATTCCACTCCTAGTTATATACCCAAAAGAATGGAAAGAAGGGATTTAGATATTTGTATTATATTCATAGCAGCATCATTCACAGTAGCCAAAAATGTGTAATTAACTCACATACATCAAAAGATGAATGGATAAGAAAAATACAGGTTCAGACTGTCACCTGATTGGTAAGGATGATACTGTAATACAGTGGAGAAAGAAGGGTTATTTGAGTTATATGTGCTAGGTGAACTGGATATGGAAAAACATTTATCTAGGGCAACAGCAGTCATTCTCAAAGGATGGTCCATGGACCCTTAAGTCTTCTCCAGATCTTTTTCATTATGTTGTAATTTGCAATGATGATTCAAAAAGCAGAGAGAAAACCCACGGTATCTTCACACCGATCAAGTCAGTGGCAGCAAACTACACGAATATACATTGCATTATTTACCGCCATGCACTCACACTAAAAGACAGTTTCACTTAAGGATGAGCTTAAAGGAGTGAAAAATATTACTCTTGCTAAATCTTAACTTCTAGTATACAGTTGACACTTAAACTATGCAGGGAATAGGGGCTTTAACCTCTGAGCTGTCAAAAACCTGCATATAACTTATAGACTTCCCTCTTGATAGGCTTCACGTTGGGACAGTCAAGCAACCAAGGTTGAATCCTTGAATTTAGAATAGTGGTTAGAAAAAAAAAAATCCATGAATAAAGCACAGTTCAAATCCATGTTGTTCAAGAACTAGTCTGCATCTTTTTGATATTTTGTATGATGAAATGAAAAGTATGTAATAAAGTACCTCTGATGTGTATCGAGGTATGGCAACTGCATCAAAGAACATTATTTGTGTGGTTGGAACTGTCAGCTGAACTAGTCTATTCTGTTTTGCCTTAATTTATTTTTCATTATTCTAATTCCACTGGAAATATTCAAAATAGCTTTCATTCCAAATTATGTTTATTCAGATAAGTAATTATACATCTCTGAACTACTTTTTTTTTTTTTACATGGAAACCACATTTGTTTGAAAGAATGATTGCTAAACTATGATTACTAAGATTTTATTATTTGGTGGCCATATTCCTAAAAATGAATGAAGTTAGCTTGTCACTTGGAGGTTAAAAAAAGCTCACAGTATTTATTGCCTATGATAAAATTTGACCTTTCAAGTGAAAATTAAACTATCGAAATCACTGCAAAATTGACATCTTCCCAGTACTTAAATATTTTTGTGATGAGATCTGAGGTGATATTCACTAATGTGATTTTTATATTATTACATAGCAAGATGTATCAGCATTTGAAAGCTTTACATAAATCAATGAAAAAGTATTTTCTAAATGATCAATATATGGCTATACAAAATCATACATATATCAAAGATCAGTGGACATGAAAGAGAAATCAATTATTTTGAAAGTAACAGAGTACAAAATGTCCATTGATATTTTTTCAAAAATAACATTGATATTGTTATTTGTATATTGCCCATAATCTTCAAGAACTTCCACTTGTTCAGTGTGGTATCAAATATCTACAATTATCTAAAAATATCAATGTAATGCTCTACTTTTTCCATTACAACCTGTGTGTAACTAAATTTTCTTTATAAACTTCAACCAAAACAACATATTATAACAGATTGAAAAAGCAGATATGAGAATCCAGATATTTTCTATTAAATCAGGTATTGAAAAGTTTTGCAAAAATGTAGAAAATGATGTTAGTCTTCTCATTAAATAGGCTTTTTATTTGGAGAAATATCATTAATGTTCATAGGATATGTTCATTGACATGCAAATTTTTAATATTTTAGTATGGTTAAGTAATTTTTAGTTTTCTCATCATTATTTTCTGTTATGTTATCAATATATATATTTATATAAACAAAACTCTGCATTTCTCACCAACTTTTTTTGACTATGAAGGATTTCTGAGACAAAAAATATGAAAGTTACAGCCATAAAATGAAATCTATTCCTAATCACTTAACATATAATTATGAATGCCAAAATCATAACACTTTTACAAAAAAACATAGCACATCTTCCTGACATTGGAAGAGGCAAATATTTACTAATATACAAAAGTATTAACTTTGAAAGAACAAAAAGACAGACTATATTAAAACTGAAAACTTCTTGGGCCTCCCTGGTGGCGCAATGGATTAAGCGCAGCACTGTGCAGCTGTCGGCGGCCGCGAGTTCGATGCCCGCCTGGTGGAGATTCCCATATTGCACAGCAGACCTCTCCTGTCTTGCCCGCTGCTCCCCTCAACATTGTATTTCAGTTAATCTGCCTGGTCTGCTCCCCATTCTGTCTCTGGTGAACCCTCTCACTGCCGCATACCTCTGGCCTGCACCCCGGCTTATATGCATAAATAAATAAATCTTTAAAAAAAACCTGAAAACTTCTTTTCATCCAAAGACATAATTAAAAAAGTAAAAATGTAACCCATTCACAGTATGGGAAATGATATTCATAACATATAAATCCACCCAAAGACCCATAGTCCAAATAATGAAATATTAGAACTTAATGAGAGAGAAGACAATAGAAAAATGAGCAAAAGTCTTGAGTAGATGCCTCACAACATCACCACTCTGCTGGAGCTGAGTCTTTATCAAGCTCTTAAAACAAACATTTTTGATTTTATCCTGACAGTCATGATTTTTCAAAGTGTGGTTCAAGGCCTACTTGCATCAGTATCATTGGTCAGACTTATGAAAAATGAAGAAATTTGTTCCTGCTTTGTAGGTATCATGCCCAAATCACTGAGAAATTCATCTTCTTTGATGTCTTTCATGTTATTGTTATGTATTTTAATTGCTTTTGTTCATCTGGAGCTCTGCAAGGGTGTTGTTATACTTCTCTTTGGATGCCAACATCATTTGGGAGTTGTGGTTGTTTTGTTTTTAATCATCTCCAATATGGTGAAAACATATATTTTCTCTAGAAAAAAAAGAGTAAGTGATGACTGTTGCCAGGTAAATATGCAAAGGTTACTCTGACAGTCATTGTTGATCTTTTATAGACCAGTTTGGATGTGCTGAAGTGAAATCTGCAAGAAGTAAGAATATGTGGATAGTGAGTATACAGACTGGGGAGTTCTCAAATTGTGGTCTCTGGCTCAGTAACAGATGCCCTACGTGGAATCTTGTTATGAATGCAAATAGTCTGGCCTCACTTCAGACTAAGACATTTTGGGGATGGGTCCAGAAATTTAATTTTTAGCAAGTCCTCCAGTAGATGCTGATGTATGGTCAAGTTTAAGAGTGACTGGTAGAGATATTTATTTTGAGAAATTTGATTGTGAAGGAAAGGATGCCTAAGTATATTTAAATACTGATGGAAAACCGTTTGTACTAAGTTAGTGGTTGAAAATAAAGTAATAAAAAGGAAATTCCACTATGTAATGTTCTTGAAATTCCATGGGATGTATTTCAATCACAATTCAAAATAGAGGATTATTCATGTATTGTAATAAAAATGAGAGCTATAAAGAATGGATTTATAATAATAGCTAATTTTTATTGAATCCTTTTTATATGATGAATACCATTATAATATATTCACAAGTTTATATTCTTATAATGCTGCAGCAATCCTATGGTAGAATAGAGTCCCTGTCTCATAGGTGAGGAGATAAAATTAGTGAAAGTTTACATAACTTTCTCAAAATCACACACTAGTTAGTGACAATGATAGACTTAAGACACTAGACTTCTGGGTTCTGGTTTCTATTTTCATCATGATGTTGTGGTTTATAGATGTGATGTACAGAAGCAAAGAAAATTCCCGTTTAAATGGTTTGTATTTTCCCTGACAAATTATCTGCAAAAATGAGTAAGGAGGAGGAAAGGTCAGATATTCGAAGTCAATTGAGCTAATTTAGAAATAATCATAATAGGATATGGGAGAGCTACTGAGAAAAAAATACATCGTTAAAATGGTCAGAGTGGTTGGAGACCGATTAGATGCTGGTGATCATTAATTTAGACTCTACCAATATCCTTGTCATATTATTTCTTCTGGCAGCAATCATCTGCCTGTGTGTAGGTGCAGAGATAGTGGATATTTGACTTTATCCAGGATTGTGATTTTTGTTGTATAGCCATGAAGAGAAGGTAGAGAAGTAGCATGTTTTCTGAGTTGGTACTAGGCATAGCAAAATGATAAACAATGGCATGTAAGCTGGGTATGGATGGAAATTAAAATTAAATTACTTACATTGTCAAGCAATTTAGAAGAGAAAAAAGTTTCACATATTCTTACAGCTATTTTTAAGTTTCTATTCCTTGGCAAGTCTTTAGCCATATGTATGAATATTTTGCTTCATTTAAGCATACTGTGCCTTCAATTTTGTGCTGTTTCTTTACTTGGAAAGATATCTTTCTGATTTGCTTCATTTTTTATTTATCATTTTAATAGATGTTTTTAACATTTGATGTAGCATAATCAACATAATCCTTCCCTTATGAAGAACCATTAATGTTGTTTCCAATTTTTTAACACAAAAATATACACATCTTTGTATGGAGGAATTTTTCTTCTGTTTTGAATGGATTCCTTAGAGCAATTCCTTGAGATGAGATTATCAAAAGAAAGGATTTGAGCAATTTTATTTCTCTTGTTTTCTTGATTGAGTTCAAATTGCCATCCAGAATAATTGTCTTAATTTACCTTACTAAAGGAAAATGTGAATATGTCAGTTTCTCTACATGGCCTTCATTATCAGGCTTTTAAAGCATATTTAATACATTTTTCTAATTTAATAGTAGAATAGCACTTTGCTTTTATTGCAATGATTACTACTTTTATTCCTAGTCAGAGGAACAAATTTCCATATGGTTGTTTGCCTAATGTATTTCCTTTTGGGTGAAATGTCTTTTTGTGTGTGTGTGTTTTTTTTTTTTTTTTGCCTCTATCCACTATATCTACTAAGATCTCAGAATTGTCCCTATTTGAATAAACTTCAGAAATAAAAATAGATAATAAAATCCATCTTCTCAGATATCATAAATAAAATAGATTATTGCAAAGTGAACATGTAATCCCAGTAATTCTGAGCGTCCACTTTGTTGATTTAATACATGTTTAAATGTACATGGAAATGTTCACATATTAGTGTGTCATTTGCCCATAGTAGCTGAGGAATATTTTGCAATATTAAATAATTCTTAATTCCCACAATTGTAATTATGGGAATATAGATATAACACATGTGAAATCTGGTATTGATTTACATTGAATATTAGAATTGTGAAGTTTCACTACAAAGATATATAAACTTTGTGATATTTCTTACATTTATAAAAGCAATCAAATTTTAGTTTTATCCATATAAATTTTCATTAAAATTATATCATTCATTATAAATAATTTATATTGCTATTTAAATGTAAATATATTTTAAATATTTTAGATGAAAATAATTTATTACATGACATATTAACCTAAATTTAATTATTTCATGTATTTATTTTTATTAACATTTTGATAAAATTTATTTGAATTTTGCACAATTTGGATACAATAGTATTTTATTTTTAAACTTAATTATAATGTAATGATTAAAATAAAATTAAGGCAAGAAATAAATGTTATGGAATAATATAGAATTTATATATTATGTAGACATTTCTGACCCAGCATCAAAGTCATGATAACTAGGGGTACCTTTTATAATTTGCTACCTTTCAGTCATATACAAGCTATAACTTTACTCAGATCATAAAAACTTGTCATTAATTTGATATATTTGCTAGATTGATATATAAATTGCGTATTTTTACACATACACATAATATGTACACTTTCATTTATACTCTTTCTCCAGGCTTCCAAGAATTAGGGGTTGTCCATATATAATAGTTATTTAATGAGGTTATTCACATGGGTTACAATTTAAACAAAGATATGTACTAACCACAGAAGTAAATGTTCACACTCTCATGTTGCAAGTATTTCTATCTAAGTCATTGTTCTCCTATTACAGAGTGATCCTTGTAGTGTGGCAGATAACTAGAAGAAAAAGTCTGTACAAATGCATATAGAGATTTAAAGCTGTAATTAAAAAAAATAAATGAAAACAGAAACATTAATCCAGAGTATTTTTCAAGGCGCTTATCATTCATATTTATATTGCTCTAACAATCTTGAGCAGAATTTTAAAGACCTCATAATTGTCTAGCCTTCTGCTGTTCTTACATAAGGCAATGTTGGAATAAATGTAAGAATCAATTCTATTTCTTGTTAAAATGCAGTAATCACTCAGTCAAAATGGAACATATAACATTAAAACAGTGGGTTGAGAATCACATATGTGACAGAAACCAAAGTGCACTGATGAGAGAAATCATGTAAAAGGGAATGCAACTGCTTCAATTAATACATGTCCCAAAAGATACAAGTTTAATCAATTCTAATGAATAGTTAAGAATGGGTTACTCTATTTACATTTAGCACAATCTCCCATACATCAGTTATCATGAAATTTCTTTTTTTTAAGATTGATTTATTTATGCATATAAGAACTGGAGTGTAGGCCAGAGATGTGGGGTGGTGAGAGGATTCACCAGAGACGGAGTGGGGAGCAGAACAGGCAGATTGACTAAATACACTGCTGAGGGGAGCAGCAGACAAGGCAGGAGAGGTCTGCTGCGCCATGTGGGTCAGCTCCCTGGCCAGGGATGGAACTTGTGCTGCAATGGCTGCCAATAGCTTCATAATGCTGAAACTTAACTCCTTAACTCCTGAGACTTAACACCAGGGAGACCTTCATGACATTTCTTAATATTCATAATTCCAGCTTTATATGAAATTCATTGCAAAATAAAATCTCAATTTATTTATTTATTTAATTGTTTGTTGTTGTTTTGTTTGTAAACCACTCTTTTAACCAATGAGATGAATTTTTAAGCAAAATATTAATGAGATCATTTTCAGATTTTTATTTTATCTTTTAATTAAGGTGAAATAAATGTAACTTTTATTTTTAATTTTTATTAATTTATTTTTAAGACAAGCTTAAAAACTAACCCTTGAAAGCTGACTATAGAACTGAAATATCCAGAGGGAGCAGGAGCACTGTGAACTATGGTGGCCCACTCTGGATGATTTGGTGGTGGGTGTACTGTGGTGGTGATACCCGAGGGGGTACCCTGTACTTCCAGAATGCCAATAATAATGCAAGCCAACGTTACCTCAATTATATCCCAGTTTTTTAAAAGATTTATTTATTTATGCATAGAAGCTGGGGTGTAGGTCAGAGGTGTGGGGTGGTGAGAGGATTCACCAGAGACAGAGTTGGGAGCAAAACAGGCAGATCTACTGAAGTACACTGCTGAGGGGAGCAGTGGACGAGAGAGGAGAGGTCTGCTGCCCCATGTGGTAACCTCCCTGGCTGGGTATAGAACTCGTGCTTCAGTGGCTCTGTATAGCTTCATAGTGCTGCGACTTAACCCGTTGCCCCACCAGGGAAGTCCCAATTAAATCCCAAATTTTAAACCACTTTGTGGTCTATGTAGCCTTGGTCATGCTAAAATGAAAATAAAGATATGACTTGTTTTGGGGATTTTAGATACAAAAATGCATCAATACATCTAACAATTTGTTGTTACTATTATTTATTAAAGAATTACCGATACTAAATGGGAAAAGAATTAACAGAGAAGATGATTTTCCTTTTTATGTATTTTTCTTTAACCTCATTCTAGTCAAGAATATGATAATAAATTTTGGACCTTTATATGTCAACTGGAAGAATTACTGACAGCAATTAACACTGTATGATGATAGATCCAAGTTTTGTGGGACCTGAACCTTAAACAATTTGGGGGGAATTGAGTTAAGAAAATAATATTACAAATGATTATGTCAATTAGGCATAAAGACTAATATACACTCAGAATTATAAACTAATTTTCAATAAATTACACAACATATTTTTAAAAATCTACCAAATTCCGTAAATATGACAAAATTCAGAAAAAGGAAGCAGAGTTTATTAAATGTTTTACACAGTTATACAATATTTTTTTCTATACTTCTTAACTATAAAAATGATTTTGGAATATTTTCTATACAATAATAAGAAGATTGATGAATCATTATTTATAATATGGTTAACTCCTGCTTTTAAATTTTTGGTAATTTAGAAAAATTATTTGAGTTTTATTACTCATTACACTGGCAAAACTGAGATCACTACTGACTTGAAAAGGTCCTAATCTGTAGTATCTTGGTGTGCTGAACATGAATATAACCCTGAAAATTTTTGTTAGCTCTCGTTTTGAAGATATTTCATATAATTCATTTTATATGTTTCACCATGTAAATTTATCCAGTAGGACTGCAACAACATCCAAAATCAGCTTAGAATGATGTCGTATTGCATCGTATTGCATAATACCATCATGCACACATCATCCAGAGTTGATTGCATGATTTTCTGATGCAATGAAATACTACTGCCAGGCGTCTACTGAAGTAAGCTGACATCAGCAGTGCACTATAGAAAGCCCTGTCGGAAAGGTTGAGCATTGAAAATATTTCAGACTTTGTGTGAGACAGTTCAAACTACTGTTCCATAGAACTGTTATTCTTTTATCCATTTAGGCATAATACAGAACAGTAATGCCTTGAAAGTGTGTGAATACCGTGGACAATTTCTGCTGTATTTGTGGGGAAGTGACATTTGCCAACCAGAAGAAAAGGAGCAGAACAGGCAAACTGACTGAAATACACTGCAGAGGGCAGCAGTGGGTGAGACAGGAGAGGTCTGCTGCACCATGTGGGCAGCTCCCTGGCCAGGGATCGAACTCGTGCTGCAGTGGCTGTGGATAGCTTCATAGTGCTGAGAATTAAACACATTGTGCCACCAGGGAGGCCCCAATAGTTAATAATATTATACCAAGGGTAATTTAATCAAGAATCAAGTCAAGAGCAGAAAAACTATAAATATAAATTTGAATAAATATTTCCATTTCTATTTATGAAATAACAAATACTCATTGTATAATATTTGTAAGACACATAAAACATAAAAGAAAATAATATTTATTCCAAAGCTCACTTTATGAGAAAATTATTTTGGCATGTTTTATAGCCTTGCAACATTTGAACAATTTCCAAGTTTTTATTTTGTAAACAATATTGCAGCTGACATCCTTGTTTCATATTCATAATTATTTCCAAAGAATAAATTCCTAGGTAAATTTCAATGTTGCCCAACACACATTCTTAAATTGTTTCCAAAAAAGGTCTTCAATTATGTTTTCCAACCATTAAATAATATGTCATAATTTTACACCAGAAGACATGACTAATCTTTAAGAAATATGGTCACACAAGCTGGAAATGAACTTTTCAGAATACTTAATTGCACACAGGTAGATACTATTCAAATACTCTGTAGATCTAAGAAACCCTTTTGTCAATCATTTCCTTATATTGTCTAAAGTTTATAGATAAAGCCATTAAATTGAAATCCATGGGGAAAAAACACATACATAATAGTAGAGGTCTAGAATGTATTAGAAAATTGTTGTGGTGATATTTATTTAAGATATTTATTTAGAATGATATCTCACATAAATTTATTTTGTATTTATGGTGTTTCAATGGCAGATGGTTAACAAAATGTAAACCCCTGAACATCTGGACTCAGTTTGGAAAGAACAGTTATACAATTCTGAGTGAATAGGTTGGACTACAATTAGACACTAATTAATGTTATTCCTTGAATGTGGAGACCTTTCCTTTATCTATCATGTAAGTACAATTACTGTAAAATTGTCTAAAATTCTGGAGAAGTTTATAATAATTAACAGTTTAAAAAATAACATTTAGAAATTTAAAACATTGCTCTTAAGATAAATACAAAAATAAACTTCAAATAGAATGAATTTATATCTAAATCCAAAATTTTGAAACTAATAGATGTAAGGGTAAATATTTTCAAATACCATTTGCAGAAATTTAAACTTGGTTATACTTTTATTGCTACTTGTTATGCATATGAACTTGTTGTATAAAACATAAGTTATATACTAAACTTGTGATATATACTTTATATACCTTTAAACTGTGTTATAGTTTCAGCAGAAGAGTAGATACAGAGAGGTAGCAAGGAATTTACCAAACAGTTCAACAGAGCAAAGTATTTAAAGTACTAGTCACTTTTATCACGGCAGAAACATTTAATCAGCATATTATTAGGCCATATCTGTAGGGATATAATAACTAATTCACTATAAATCCTCTAGAACAAAAAACTATAAACTACTGTGAGGTATGACATTGGGGCAACAGATTTTATCTTAAAAAATTGGGTTTTAAATGAAAATATTTATGTGGAATAGCTACATAACTCCAGGTTACATTTTTCTAAGAAAATCTGTATTTAAGGGACTAGGAGCCACAAGGGGTACATTTTCCTGTCACTCTGATCTAACCTCTAGGGAATTTTGCTTCTAATGCTGTAGTTTTAACCATATACAATAAAACCCAGTCCAGTTAAAAGAATACCACAATGAAGATAAAAAGCTGGAGTAAATCTCTGAGGCAGTATTTAGAAAATATATGCAAACTCCAAATAAACAAACAAAAAAAGGGGAAATAAACAAGTATATTATATCTATTCTTTCAATTTTGATACAGATTTAGGACATTGCAGTTACATAATGATAATGAAATATAAATTATATAATATCTCAAAATAATATATATTTTAATTAAGATAAGTGAACTGCAAGAAAATATTATGAATCAAATATAAAGCATAATTAATAACAGTTGTGAAAGGAATAATTCAGACATAGCTCCTGTCCTTAAGGAATTTACGGTACAGTTAAGGGAGATTATTTTCCCATAAGAACATTCTAAATGTAAATTTAATTTAACAGGCAGTGGAAAACAATAGAATATTTGCATAGAACTTAAAGGATATATAAATTACAGGAATAATCAGAATCAGTGTGTAAATATCTGTGGATTTCAGTTAATATTATTAATAAATAATACAGTATATTTTATAGAGGGGTATTAAGTCTGTTGATGGGTATATGTTGACTGAGATGGACTCAGTGTAGTCTAGAAGAACACATCAATTTTAAAGAGTTCTTCTAAAATGATTTTCACATGTTAAGTCATTGAATTCTCACAAATATTCCTTTAGTATGTACTAATGCTAATCCCATTTTACAGAAGAAGAAACAGGCTGAATGGGTTAAGTATTTTATTCATGTCCATAAAGTTAGCAAATGACAGAGCTGACGTTTCAACCATTATGGGTGCTCTGAAGGTAGGAGCAATATCTCTAAGGATGTGAGAGCAGAAATGAGCTATCTAAGAGCTGCCTCTGCTTGAAAAAAAGAGCAAGCACCTTTCCTCTAATTTGCATGAATGAAGGCATATAGGCATGAATCAAGGCATATACATAGACATATGTTATTAATAGATCTGGATATAATTCAGTACAACAACCTGCTCAGTCTTACCTAAGTCATCAGTGCAAAGGTCACTGAGGACACAAGTATGTACAACAGACAGATTAGGGCTAGGGGCAGACATAATTCCAGTAGAGTCAAATGATAACTCTAATGATAACTTTTCAGACATTATTTTAATCTTTGCTACAACTCAAAGAGTAGGTATATTGGTTTGGAGTTTTTGGTTGTAAATAACTGTAGCAAGCATCAAGTAAATTAACATAGCAAAGGGATATTGATTGCTAGGACACTATGTTCTATGACACCCAAAGGTGTGAAAGGAAAGGTCTGGAAAAATAACTGGAATGGATAAATTGGAATCTAATGGGAAACCAAGGAGCATTTTCTTTTCTTTCCTCCTTTCTGATTTTTATCTGTGGATCTCTCTCTCTCTCTCTCTCTCTCTCTCTCTCTCTCTCTCTCTCTCTCTCTCTCTCTGCCTCTCTTCAAAATATTTCTCTGCTATTCGTTCTCCATTACAGAAGACAGAAGTTCATAGATCTTAAATTCCTAAACCTCATTTCCAAACTCAAAAGTGGAGGTGGAATATGGAAAGAAATTGGTTCAATTTTGGCTGGATTTGGAGCAATTACATATTACCTGGTAGGATTATATAGAACAAATATTGCTATTGGCTGTCTAATTTTGTGGACCAGGATTCCCATGAAGGGGACCACTATGAGTTTAGGTATGGCAGGTATTGTCATTTATCTTATAAGTATGAGAAAAATGAGTCTAAATAAAGCAAATAATATCTCCAAAGCAGAAATGGACTTTGAAACCAGGCCCTTATGTTCACCAAGCAATCTTTTCACCATTTCATTATATCTTCCCAAAACAAGAAGTATTACTACACAGACAAACTGAGAACCGTATAGAATTGCAACTAGAAAAAAATGAGGACTTAGCTGTTGATAGGATTCAAAATCGAATACATTGAAACACATAATGCTCAAGGTCAAAACAGAGCACAACAGAGTCAGTAGATGAGATTTATTGAAGAGAAGTCAGGAAGAAATGTATCTTGATCGATCGTTTGCCAGTGTCCAAGTCTGAACTAAGTGTTGCTGCCCAGAGGTAGTGTGGCTGTTATGCCTAGCTCTTGAGGCAGTGCCTGTGGGATCTCAATAAGCCTGGTCTAATAGAACATTCATTCAATGTTCGTCTACTCTGTGTTAGGTACTGGGAATATGGCAGTGAACTAGGTAGAAAAAATTCCTGGACTCAAGAAACTTACATTTTAGCAATAGCTGGGGGAGACAGATGAAAAGCAAATAAATAGCATGTCAAATGGCATGAGTCTTAAGGTAGGATGTTGAGACAGTCTAGTTTCAGTTAGGGTGGCTGGCTATTAAAGAAGGCATCTCTAAAGAGGTGAAATCCTTGAGACTTGAAACAAGAAGTCATGCAGATATTTGGGCACAGATATGCTCTCCCCTTAATTTGAAAGGTTGCATAACTGGTGTTCAGACTTTGT
This sequence comes from Scalopus aquaticus, assembly GCA_004024925.1. Lineage (NCBI taxonomy): Eukaryota > Metazoa > Chordata > Mammalia > Eulipotyphla > Talpidae > Scalopus > Scalopus aquaticus. Next base: position 23,826 of record PVIJ01018922.1, read on the forward strand.
ATAACTCAGATGATTCTAATTCTGGGTAACACTTAAATCTTTGGGATCTTTTGTCAGAATATTCTTGTGGCAAATTGATTGCAAAAATGACCCAGTCCTTCACTTCTCTTGGTATCTATGCCCTTAGCGATATAATTTTACAGCTCCTCCAATTAATAGTTAAGAATCTAATTCCCCACACCTTAAATCTGGTTTAGCTTTATTCATTTATGTGGCCAACAGAATGTAGCAGATGATGGGTTTATTCTAAATCTAAGCCTCTTGAGGTCACACAAACACTACACTATCTTTTAGAATCCCTGCCTCTTTCATAAGAATAAACTTAGACTATCCTGCTGGAGGATGTATGCTCAAGTGGAACAAAGCCTTTTCAGTCCAGAGCTCTAGATGAAGTCTCTGTTATGAGAGGGAACCAAGATCAGCAGAGTTTCACAACTGACCTGTAGATCCATGAGAGAGTACTGTCAAGCCCAACCATTATGAGATGAACTTTCCAGCCAACACATTGATTTATGTGCAACTTTACATGGTTATGAGTTAAGCTTTTGAGTGTTGGAATGGTTTATAGTACAACATTATTATAGCAACAAATAATTCATGCACCACCCCATCCACACCAAAGAATAATAACCATCAACAGTTAAGAGATTATGGTTCCTCAAATGCAATGTATAATTACAATTCATTTTTGAAAACTAGTTGTTGTGGTGGTGCTGGTGGTGTGTGTGTGTGTGTGTTTATTAAAAGTGTATGTGTCACAGGGCCTCCCCGGTGGTGCAGCGGTTGGGCGCTGCACTGTGGAGCTGTCGGCAGCGGTGATGCGGGTTGGACGCCCGGCCGGGGAGATTCCCACATGGCACGGCAGACCTCTCCTGCCTTGCCCGCTGCTCCCCTCAGCAGTGTATTTCCGTCTATCTGCCTGTTCTGCTCCCCACTCTGTCTCTGGTGAACCGTCTCGCCGCCCCACGCCTCTGGACTGTACCCCAGCTTGTATGCATAAATAAATAAATCTTTAAAAAAAAAAAAAAGTGTATGTGTCACAGGGTGAAAGGCCAGGAAGAAAGAATGACAGGAAAGGTTGAAAGGGACAGGGCAAGCTTAATGTTTACCAGATATGTAAACATTAAGTACCTCTTCCCATTACATGTACATGCATGACAATGTGTATATATAGCTCCATAGTACATATGGCTCCATAACCACAAGTTGCTAG
>PVIJ01018923.1:0-25036 GCA_004024925.1 Scalopus aquaticus
GGAATGAGGAGCTGCTTTGGGACTATCTAAAAAATGTCTGGCAAAACACAGAGAATACATGAGTGTGGGCAAATGTAAATTGTTTGTGTTTCTGTTGGGTTTTCATCTGAGTTAAATTCCTGGAAAATGTTTCTGAAAATTTTTGCATAAGGAACTTATCTTAAATGTCTGTATTTGGCAATACATGTTCTCTAGAGGTAATGGGAAATGTGAAGCTAACAAGTATCATGCTAAAATCATGCATTTTAGTCTTCAAATAGTCAACTCAGCTTGAATTAATCTAACCATAAAATTACTTTAGTGAATCAAGTGCTCTTCTGAAGTCCAAGTATGTAAAGTCTAATTTGTTTTCCTTCATTCCTCAATTTTAAAGTTCTGTCCAAAAGAATTAGCAAATTTCCCTGGACTTATTTTCTCTTTTTAAGTCCCCAAAGTAACTTATTTCTTAACTGTTTTTGGTTGCATTGAGTCTGCATTTATTGCCTCTTTCTATCAACTGGCCAGCTGGCTACTTACAGTGTTTAGTGGGGCACCTTGGAAGCATTGCCTCAGGGCACTTACTGAATAATACTCTCCTGACTTGAAAGAGTTAAAATAAGTTTCTAAAACAGCACAATTTCCAAATAGGGAATAGCATATGTTCTGGGGCACTGTCAAAAAATGAATAGCAATAAATTCATAAGAATATCACCTCCCTGCAAAGACTAAAACCAGAACATGATATGAAGGAAAGGGGACATGCTGGAGCCAAAATGTGAGAGGAAAGATGTATTAACTGGGCCTGCCCATGAGATAAGTCCATATAACTCCAGCTTTGCCACCCTCTGCAAGTGAGGAGCTGGGGTAGTGATTCGTTACCTCATGTGGCGTCACGGCCTGTCTGTATACCGTTCAGTATTCGGCACAGTTGCTTGGCATGATGGCTTCACTGTTTTGTTAAATAATTCAAGTTTGGACATTTATTTTACTTCACTGATTCATGCTAATGTGCACAGCAAGTTTGTAATTTGTGCTTCTTTTTTTTGGCTTAGTGTACAAAAAAAAAAAAGGCTTAAGGTTTCTATTTTGATGAAACAGTAAGCAGGTAAAATGATTTGCTAAAGCTGGCTACCTGATATCAAGTCCTAGGCTTGTAAAGTTCAAACACGAGGTAGGGATTCAAAGTGGTTTTTAAAAATAAATCTCTCTGAACTCACAACCCAAAGGAATGTTGTCTCCTTTCGGCACATTCTCATTGGGAGGTCATATACTTATTTTAATTATGTTGTTTTTCCTCAAAACATTTGGAACTCCTCTTGCGGAGCTGTCTTCGGAGCCTGCAAAGCATTTTTCTGAGAGTCCAGCTCTGCGCCAAGGCATCATCTTTTGGGGTGGTGTGGGGGTGGGACCAACGGGTGGGAGTGGATTTAATGATTTCTGGAAAGAGCCGAAAGTCATCCAGAGGCCAATCTGGTAAAGGCAGTGAGTGTAACCATTTGGGGTTAAATAAAAAAGAAAAGCTGTCCACAGAGAGAGGAGCTTGGCTCCGTCATTTGGCTGTGAACTGGCCCTTTGAAGACAGACCTCAAAGAGACACTCCCAAGCAGCGTAGGCCTGTGACTGGCTTTCTTTGAATAAATGTATAGTCTCCTGAAGTGGCTACTTTCAAAGCAGCACATCAAACATTCATTTCCTTTTATAAGTTAGAGTTACTGTTTCACAAACCAGCATGGTCTTGCCTGCCAGACATAAGCCATCATTTATGAAGGGTAAAAGTCAAGATAAAGAAAGCGAAGCGTTAGATAAACAATTTTTTCCTAATAACTCTGAGAAAAGAAAAGAACTTGTTGTTAAGTATTGATTCTTCCACCTTGAACCTCAGGTAGGATGCAGCCCTGTCCATTTATCTACCTTGTATGCCCTATTGTAAGGTAAAGCCAAAAATACCAGCCACTGGGCCTCCCTGGTGGCGCAGCGGTTAAGCGCTGCGCTGTGGAGCTGTCGGCAGCAGCGATGCAAGTTCGACACCCGGCCGGGGAGAATCCCACATGGTGCAGCAGACCTCTCCTGCCTCACCCGCTGCTCCCCTCAGCAGTGTATTTCTGATCTGCCTGTTCTGCTCCCCACTCTGTCTCTGGTGAACCCTCTCGCCGCCCCACATCTCTGGTCTGTACCCTAGCTTGTATGTATAAATAAATAAATCTTAAAAAAAAAAAATACCAGCCACTTTCATTTTCCAACTAATCAATCCTCCCCTTCTCACTAAATATTTTGTAGATGTGGTTGAAAAACACCAATCATCTACTGACAAATATTTTATTGATATAGATATATCTCAAATTATATGCTTATAAAATTGATGCATTAATATCATTTTGTGTATTAATTTATAATTCATATAAAGAAATGTTACCAGAGTCATATTTTTCCACTATCGTATTTCAGTTTTATCCCTGCCACAGCATAGCGTTAGGAGAGTTGTCTTCTTTCATTCTTCCTGCAGTTCTATATTATCAACACGCACTATGCAACCACTAATTGTAATACTTTAAGAAGTGATATTTTAAAGGCTTGTTCACATTAGCACACACTCTTGCAAAATGTGAGGCCATTTACCCAAGTGAAACAATAAATATGTATTAACGTTCACTGATTCCATCAGAAAATTGCATTTTTGAGGGTGATTCAGAATAATGTGTCTTCCCTGAAAAGAACTGTGGGTGTTTGAAATAAAATAATGATGAGAATATCCTGTAGTAAGAGAATCTGAGTTGAGAATGATTCACTCTTTTCCCAAGAAGTGAACCTTGCCTGGAATTTGAGGGTACACAGAGTTAATGATTTGCTCTCTGCTACCCCGCAAAGACTGAACATCTCTGAATTGTCATTTCACTTGAAAAAGTAGAAATGGGTTACCAGCAAAAGTTAGAATTCACAGGGAAAAAATTGATAGAAATACAGTGTAATGGGCAGAAAATAGACTATATTTCATTTTCTTTTGACCTACAGTAGGGAAAAACAAACATAGTGCAATTGTTTACCCCTAGAGGTGGGGCCCCGTGCACTGGATTGCAAAGCAAGTACCAAAAAACTCTCTAAATTTTTGCATGTGAAGAAATAATAGAAAGTAGCCGTGAGGGAGAGGGAAGAAAAAAGTAAGCAAGAAAGCTATTGAGTCTGTTTAGTTAAAAAAAATAATGCCAGGTTTTACTAAGGCATCATCAAGATTTTGACAGAATTAACATTTTTAAAAACCATCCTGTTTTGATGTTAACCTCCCCATAAGTTCTCCCCATATTTGACCCAGTAGCAGAAGCTAATGTTCCCATCTTTCCTGGGCCCCCAGATTTTGTATTGCCTTGGTGACTGTTCTCAAGTTCAGCATGGGTCACGGTACTGACGCCTTCCTAGGTACGACAGCATTCCAATAAAAAAGCAGGTTTCGGGCTGTTGATGGCGGTTTGCCAGTCTTGGGTTTGGAAGCAAAAAAAATAAAGGCATTCTGGGGGATGGATGGAGAGCCTTGGTTTAAGGTTGTTTTTTTTTTGTTTGTTTGTTTTTTGTTTTCCTTTTCTACTTTGCAACATCTCAAAATGCTGGCCTTTGAGGTACTATCCACAGCCTGATGACCTGGCGTACTCTACCCTGATGCATTGTAATCTGCTTTGTAACGCCCCCTTTCTAACTCTGTAGGCGCCTTCCTCCTATTTTTGGAAAGTCATTAGCATGATTTGAAAATTGTATTATATCTTTTGAAAGCAATTGATGTAGATAAATAGCCTTTTCTGTTTTCTGTATTTTCTATTCCTCTCACAGTGCTCTCCTGGCCAGAAATATGACAGTCACATGGATTTAAATACCATGCATGAATAAAAATTCCTTAATTCTGTTGGTATTTAATGTTCCATTTACTTAGGTTTCCTGGTATGAGCTTGATAGTTTAAAACTTATTTGTTATAAAGGTCTGTGCTTTCTTTAGTTAGAATATCCATTCTTTATAGTTTATGTTACTACCCTATATAGTATCTTTTATTTCCTTTTGGATTATTGCTTGTTTATAGGAATTTTATTGAGTTTTGTATACTGGTTTTAAATCTAAAATACTTGCTGAATTCCCTTTTAATTTTAATTGACGGTTTTTCCTAGGTTTCCCATGCACTTGCTCACTACCTTCCGAACAAATAGTAACACTGAGTCCCCTTCCTTGGGTCTTAGTGCCAGTGACTCCACGGCAATCAAGTCTTGTACTGAACTTTAAGGAAAATTACATCTAAATTTTTTACATTAAATTCGATGATTGTAGTAGGTCGTTGGTAGAAAACCTTTATTAGGTAAAGAAGTTCCTCTATTCCTTGTTCTCTAAGGGTTTATTAGATATTGAATTTTATCCAGTGATTTTTCTGTACTTGCCAAAATAATCATGTCACTTAGCTTCTTTGGTTCATTAATGTTATGAGTTATGTTCATATTTTTATATATTTTAAGCCATTTCTTCATTCTGAATGGGTCCTATTTGGTGTTTTATGTTTTATTTATGTTTTTAATTGTTATACATAAAATTTATTTATTTTTATTTTTTGTTTTAAATTCTTGTTTGAATGCTGATAGCTGATATTTTTAACTAGGATTTCATGTTCATGTTCAAAAGTGAAATATTTGAAGATAGTTTTGTCTTGAACTGGATTTGGCATCAGGACCATAGAAACCTGTTAAGATGAGTTAGATCTTTTACCTCTTATTTTTTTTGTAGGTATGATAACTTGTATAAGACAGGGGAACAAAAGCACTGATTCCAGTTTCTTTTGCACCCACATTCAATTTCTGAGCAAATCATACTGGTTTCATCTTCACACTATGTCTCACATCCAGCCACATCTCCCCACCTCTCTCATCTGTGTGAGATGAACATCATGTATGAGTGAGGCCACAGTCCCATATCTGCTCTGCTTCTTTTTGTTTTCATTTCCTTATACTTTATCTCAATCGAAGCCTCCAGCATCTCTTTAAAGCAGTAGTCATCATGTGGCTCTCATAATCATTCCTGATTTATATATATTATATATAATCATCAGCCTGGTTGTTGAGGGTGGAACACCCACTTAGGCTTATGGACATGGCTAATAGTCAAACATCACACCCAGCACTGGCCAGACGAGATTGACGATGGTTTATTAGTAACGTGTACTCACAGGTGGGGGAGGAGAATCCTGTACTCTGGAAAGAGTGCAAACCAGGGGAGGTGGAAGGCAGCCTTGTAGTAACACGACGGCGCGGCGCCCATGTGCCTCACAGGAGGACTGATTGGTTGTTTAAGTAATTCAGAGATAAGCAGGAATTATGCCTAGTCCATGTGGTAAGAGGACTGTTTGGTTAAGGGGTCTTTTTTTCAGGACAGTCTGGAAGGGACATTTGGGAAGTGGGGAGCTTGTGAGCAGACCATTTGTGGCCTTCATATTTTCCCTGAGACGTCAGTACAGGAGATAATAGAGGGTCTTAATTTTTGGCCTTTGGTCAAAACTTCCAATTTCAAAAATTTCCAGCTACAAAGCCCTTCATGGTCTGCCCATCGGCTACCTCGCCACCCCTATTTCTTGGACTCTACCATCCCCCACACGCCAGCCATTCCAACCTGCTTGCCCTCCTCCAACACATATTTCATTTTCACTCTTAACCCTGGCTTTCTCTTCTGTTGATACTTTGAAACTTCTTCCCCCAAATGTCTCTAGGACTTATTTTCTCACTTCAGGTCTCCGCTCACTTTCTCAATATATAGTAAAAAAAAGTATTATTTTGCATGCTTTTAAACTTTATATAAATGGAGTCCTATTAATTGTTTCTCCTCTTCTTCATTATTATATTGAAATTCATCCAGCTTGCTACATTTAGCTTTGTTTCATTCATTTTTACCTACTGTATTTATTCCATTCTATGAATGCAGCAACATTTATTCATCTCTTTTCCTGATGGATATTTGTTTCTGAATTTTTTCCATTATACTGAATGCTTCAGTGATAGCTGTGAAAGGCCCCCTTGTGATCACGTATGAGGTTTTCCTCTAGGGTGTATACAAAAATGTGGAATTGTTGGTCTCAGGATATAACGGCCTTGCTGGGAGTTGGCCTTACAGGGGTGGCATTTAGAGAGTCATATGGACTCTTCCTCCTGCTAAATAGCACAGAAACTGCTGGAAGAGCTGAGACATGCTGAGACCTAAAAAAAGGTACTGACATAGTAAGTGCTGACAGTTGTCTCCATGGTTCACTGGAGGAGTTTCTACTGTCTGTGAGCAGAGTCATTGTTCCTGGACACTATCACCAAGGGCCACCCTCAGTGAGCCATCTGTTGCTACTGAGCAAACTGTGGCATGATGCTCCCATTGGCAGGAGTGGCCACTATGACAAATTCTAGGCTCGGGGTCTTTACTCTTAGCGATGAAGGACCTTTTCCCTGGGCCTTCCATGAGTCATCTTTACCTACAGGGAAGAACAGAGAGAACTTAGTCTTCACTAAGTTAAGAGAATAACAATTTCCCCATGGGGATCCTTGCTAAGAATCAGATGCCTAAAAACTGACAAGAAACTCAAAACAGCTTGAGAGCTTCTGAATTAGAGCCCAGATTTCAGATTTTTGATGGAGGATGTAACACAGGAAAAAATGGCTTTGTTGACATATGTATCTATTTACTCTCTCTCTCCTCTCATCCTTCTTTTATGTCCCCTCTTCCCCCCAGCTCTCTCCTCTGTCTCTTTTTTATGCTCTCTCTTTCTCAGCCCCTTGTATATGTCAGTAGTTTTGCAAGACCTCACTTTGCCACCTTGGTGTGCATGTTTTGACAATAATGGAAGTAAGTTATGTTTCTATATACTATACTAATAATTAACATCAGAAAATGAAATTAAGAAAGCAATCCCACCAATTGCATCAGAAAGAATGTAATACCTCGGAATAAATTTAAAGAAGGAAGTAAAAGACTTATACATGAAAACTAAAATACATGATGAAAGAAATTGAAGAAGAAACAAAGAAAAGGAAAGATGTTTCTTGTTCATGGATTGGAAGAAATGGTATTATTGAAATGTCCGTATTACTCAAAGCTGTTTACATATCCACTGTGATCTATATCAAAATTCCAAAATACCTTTCACAGAAACAGAACAAACAATCCGAAAATTTGTATGTAACAACAAAAAGGATCCAAATAGCAAAGTTCTTTATGAGAAAGAAGACTATAACTGGAGATATCTCATTCTTTATTTCAAATTATATTGCAAAGCTATACTAATCAAAAGAAGACATAGCTCAATGGAACAGAATACATAATCCAGACATAAACCATGTATTTATGGTCAGTTCATATATAGCAAAGGAGACAAGAATATATATTACAGAAGGTTTAGTCTCTTTAATAAATGGAGATAAGAAAACTGTATACAAAAATAGATAAGTCTCAACAAAAATCAGAGCATGTTTTTAAGTGGTAATCAAAGAGTGTTGAAAACTGGTGTGGAGGCTATTTGTAGACGTATGGACAAGAAGAAATATGGAGTCAGAAGGGATGGTCAGGCACCAAAATAAGGACAGTGGTGGCTGTTACCACCTCCAGGCTTGAAAGGACATGGTAGTTAGCAGAGCCTATTAAGAGCTGTAATGTAAATTTGACCTTCATTGGAGGACAGATCCAGAACTTCCTGGCAGAAGGGGGATCAAAAAAATACCCCGTCTTCCCCTTTCATCTCCTTCTAGTGCCTGTCGTTGAGAATACACAGAGGGGATATATGCAAATTGGAATAAAATGAAGTGATGATAAAAAATTAAGATGGGCCAGAGGATAAGTTTTCCTTAATGACAACAAAAAGTTAGATAAACAAACCGAAGTTGTACAATCACTAGGGGTTAGTGCAATTTTTAGAAAGAGAAGTGATATAAGAAATTTGGGGCTTTAGCAAAGTAAATATGGCAACCGGGTTCAAAAAAGCAAATTGTTTTCATAATGATTAACAAGAGCCACATACCCTTGTCAGCTTCTTTAAAAGAATCTCTTTCTAGTTTCATGGAAAATGCCCCTTGGGAAGCCACAGAAATAGACTATGGCCCTTATTTAGTGGGCAATATTTAATTGAAACAGTTACTCTCCAACTTAGATGTAGATTGTATCCTCCCAATAGGTATAGAGTGGTGGGTCTGGGATTTATTGAGTCATAGGCACAGGGGCTGGGAAATAGAGTGATTATGGTAAGATAGAGCTGATCTTAGTCCAATAAGACTGTGTCCCCCAAAGGGTACATACCTGGGAAGACAGCCAGGGAGCAGGAAGCTATTTCAACCAGGAAGGCCAGCCTCCTGGGGCTTAGGGCAGAGGGAAGAAGGCTGGAAATGGATTTGGAGGGACAAATGGAAAATAACTGTGTGGCCAGTCTTTGAGTGCAGGGAAATGCACAGTGCCATTTTTGTCCTCAATATTTCTTTCATTGTAATGACTATATAACTAGTTCATACTAACTGTTGGAAAAAGCTATCTATTATATACTTGTACCAAGTCATATTAGACATGGCATTCAGAAGGTTAAGCTCAATACTCTGAAGGAAATACATTCTTTCAACTTGGAGGATATTTCACTTTTAAGCCTTATAAAGACCCTCAAGACTTCATGCATGCTTTTGTTTGTCCTCTCTCTCTCTCTCTCTCTCTCTCTCTCTCTGCATAAATTAATTTACTTACATCATTGTTCATTTTTGTACAGTATTTGATTTTTGTTCTCTTTTCTATATGGTGGAATTTTAATGGGCCCAGTAAGCAATATTCCTATCCTTGTTCCACGCAGACATATCAAAATTGGAAATTGGGCAGATGGAGGGTTTTTTTTTTATTTGTTTCCAATGAAGCTAATGTTAGAAAGTAAAGTTTATTAGAAAAATAAATGGGCTTGCTAAGACTGTGCTGCAGAATACAGCTCACCCAACCAGTCACAGGCCAGGCAGGACAACTACGGGTCTTGCCCAAGGGGCAGGGTCTTTATTGCTAACCTCTTCAGCAGAAAATATATGCTTCATGCAAAGAGGCCCCAAAAGAGAAGAACTGGAGCTGAGGCAAGTTCCTTAGTTGCTTCTCTCAAATTAAAGAGGTGAGTCTGTCCTGATCCCCTGGTAAGAAGAGTTCCAACAATATTTCAGGAAGTATAAAAACAGGCCAATTAAACAGGCTCATGGTTTACCTGCCCGTATTTTATATTTGATAGCAGCACCCAGGGGTGTTCTATGGGAGAAGAGGGTCCAATTGTCCCCAAGACTCTGAAGGACTGTATCAGTGCCCGAACCTGATTTCCAGGAATCCTTGTTGGGCTGATTTGTACAACTTTGGGGGAGACTCTTCCCTGGTTTGCCCCCTCCCCCTCCACAGTCCCTGTACCCCAGTAATATGGGGGGAGTAGCAGGAGGACCAGATTCTATCCCCACTCTGTCCTCCAGGTGGCAGGAGCACCATCTATGCTGTTCTGTGCCCAGGGCGCCTCGGGCCAAGCCGGACAACACCGTGTCCTTGTAGGGGAACACACTGTGCTCTCCTGGGGGCCCAGAAGGCAGGTCACCGTGAAGGTCAACAGTGTTATCACACTGTGGCTGGCTCCTTCTGGGGTTCAAAGAACAAATATGACACCCTAGAACTTTCTTCCGCCAAGGTCTCAAGAGCCCTCTCCTAGGTTGCCTCTGATCCTCTGCTCACTGGGTTCTTTCAAGTGTTGTTTACTTAGTGTCAGAAATATTTGAACAACCTGACTCAAGGACCCAGGCTAGAAAGCTGTTCCATTCACTCTAGAAAAGAGGGGCAATGAGCTGCAAAGACCTTTATGCCTAGGCCCCACCAGCTCTCCCCTCCCCCTAACTCCATCCAAAGACAATCAACACATGCCACCTTCCTGCCTGATTATTAGACACTAAAGTCATGTGAGCTATTTTCTACTTGATAATTCTTCCCGGATGTCCCAAAGGAACACTTCCCATCCTCACCCCAATCCTGGTCCTTTGTCTGTGTCCTTCTCAGTGAAGTCATCGTCACCCGGCCAGATGTGCAAGCAGGGGACCCAGGAATTACTCAGCCCATATCTGAGTCATTGTCTATCTCACTCCACATCTTAGTCATTGTCAAATCATTTTGATTTTGTTTGCTCCCTAATTATCTCTTGATTCCCTCTCACTGCCACCCTGGTCAGCAGCAGCATCCTCTCTTGACCTAACTACACTGCCCACATTCCCTCTTGCCTGGTCTCTCTCATCATTTCATGTCTTCATCTGAAAGCCCTTCAATCACCCCCCATTGATCCTGCCACAAAAATAAATACTAAAGTAGCAATCAGACCCTAATGTCGCCCTTTCTGCACCTCGAGACCCTTGTCCTGATGTGCTCCTGTGGCCTCCTTCTGTATTCCTGTCTCCAAGGCCACCAGAGGCCCATGAGTAAGTGCTTTCTCCTCTTGCAATATTCTGCCCTCTACTCTGCAGGTTTCAGACTGCCGAAACATCAGACCTCAGTTGGCAGTCACTTCCTCAAGGGTCCTTTTTTGATTTTCTGGAATAACCCAAATCACCCTGTGTTATCTTTTCAGGGTGCCATTGCACACCCCTATCTTTCAGGCACTGACCATAGAACAATTTGACATTTATTAGTGGGTTATCTTATTATTACCTGTCTCCCCAACTTATATGTATCTGCACGTGGACAAGGACCACTGCTATGTTTTTCCTCACCATGCACTTCATTCACAGAGGGCCCAGGCTGACGTCACTTCTTCCCCACCTCCTCTGAAAGAACAGCATGTTTAGTAACAGCAAGGTCTCCCAGCCATGCTTTGGATGTGTAGACCTTGAGACAAGAAAGTTCAAATGCAAGATCAGAAATTACACATATAAAAGGTGTGTATATGTGTGTGTGTGTTACGCACACACATATACACACACACACATGTGGGCCATGGACATTATGCATTTCTTACCTTAAGCAACCGCATGTTGCTCCAAAATGTCCTTCAAAAAGAAGGGAACAGCTCAGCATGCTGGGGATTGTAGTCCTTAATCCTGCTGAATTTCTTCTTGACTTTGAGAAGCATTTTATATAAAGACCAGCCCATCAGTGATCGCATCAAGGTTAAAGTGTGGTATCTAAAAGCCACGGCCACTTTGGCACGTAATACTAGCTTTCTATACTCTCATTCTTCTGGGTCTCCTCTTTCTTCACAGGGTCAATAACCAAAAAGGAAAATCTCATATTACAAAAAGGAGGAAGGAAGCTAGTGAGAGAATGAATGAACAAAGCATCATTTTGAAATGGGGTGGCTAGAACTGCTGTGGAAGAGGGAGAAGTTCATGGCTTCACCAGCCTTCCTAGATCAAATGTCCATTGAAAGATCAGTGTCATTTACATTCTTATTGCCCTTATTGTCATGTTATACTCAACTCATGGACATGAATGAAGTCCTTTTGCTCTAGGAAATGATCTGTAAATCTGATCAGAAAGTGTTTATTATTAACAACACTTCAGCACTTAATGAACACTCAGATTGCCACACTTTTTGTTAAGCACGTCATATACACTATTTCATTCAATTTTCGATTTACAGAAGAGGAAATGATGTAGTGTGGTGAGATTTTGCATGTTAAAAAATAATTTTATCTTATTAGACGTTTTTCTCAATAGGTTTGTTGTCAGTTATTGAATTAATAGCCAGATCAACTGATCATAAGGTTCTGAGAAGCAAACCACAGGGGCATTTTGAGAATAACTAAGGCAGGTAAAGTTTAAAAATTTGTCCTGGGTTCCACAATGATTAATGGCAAAAGGAAGACTCAAACTCAAAACACTTCAACTCCAAAGACTTCTGTTCCTTGGAACAACAGTGAGCAAGTATCCATACATTAAATATTTGGGGGAAAAGAAACAAAAACAAAAACAAATAACAAACTTCATGATGAAGGACAGAGTTGGGCAATTCAACACCATAAGTGACCCTATACAGCTGAACCTTTGCACTGGTCCAGTTGTTAAGTGACCTCGACTAGTGGTGCTTTCTCTGGGGAGAGGAGAAAGAACCTATCTTCTAGAAGTACTAGGAGGCTAATGACATTACATAAACAGTCTTTTCTCAGAAACAATAGGAGGAATGTTCGAGAAAAGAAAACACTCTATCAATATTGCATATAATGCAATTGCTTAAATCAAGTTGACATGTTAGCATTCTTATGGGTGTAGGAAACTTATCATCATAGCTAGTTATGTTTTCCTCCCTTCCTTATGGCCACAGAAAGTTTCAGTATAAAAATGAACTCACTTTAAAAAAATCCTTACTTCTTTGACTCTTTTCCGCCTGTTTTCTCCTTGAGAAATATTTTTGAACAGAGTTTGCTCCCCCCCCTATTTATAGCTTTCCAGTTTTGGCAGGTATGAGAAAGTTTATAAGTGGTTTGTTTTCTTTTCTATGTCCAGTGTTGATTTAGGTCATTTCAGCCACTGAACAATTGGAAGCACTTTCAAGGAAGGTTGAAATCTGCTGAGGGCTGATAACATTGTGAAATCTAGCTAGCCTGACTCAAGCTTTCTTTGGGGGGAGGAGGGTTCAGGCCGTTAGAAAAATCTTAGCAGTGCCATAGTTTAAATAATTATCTTCTTTTCTGGTGACTGTTCAGGAGGAAGTTTCTCCTTGACATAGGTAAGAAGGGCATCATCTGAATATTCTCTCAGTTTTGGTAACTCTGGACTGGACTTTAAGCTTGTCAGCTAGATAAGGAAGCATTTGGCAGGCCTTCCATTTGGGCTCTGGCCTGTATGGGACCTTCCTTAGGAACCTATGTTTAACATTTAGGTTTTAACTGGGTTTCATATTCTGACCAGAGGCAAACGTTAGTGGTTCTTTTGTTTAGTGGACTATCTGGGTTTTGTTTCTTAAATGACTAAATACATTTGAAAGCCAGTAGAATTAGAGGCATCTTACCCTCCCAGATGGCATGTTTTTATGGGTGGTATGGTTTTCTTTTTTTTTCCCCTGGATTTTTCCACCCTTTGCCTCCCTATAATTTGTGGGTCTTGAAAAGTCATGGTTTGTCCTGTAAATATAGAGAAAGAGCTTGTTTGGGGTCATCCCATTTTTTCTTGTCGCCTGGTTCTTGTCTGCGGTGCTGTAGGAAAGGGGACCCACAGGAATAAAGAATTCCAACACAGAAGGATGGCTTTTCTACTTCAAAAGCATCCAGAAAAACTTTCTAAAATTAAGTGACTCCTGGAATGCCAGCCTCACTGGGGACAGGAGCAGACTGTGGTACTGCCCACCTGCCATCTGACCCAGGAGCAGTTTAGATGGGGCAGAACCATCACAGCACAGCCAGATGCCAAGGAGAATAGGACTTTCAGTAGCTCTGCCTGTCCACTGGGGCTGCAGAAATGGGATTAATCCACACACACCCAGCAGGCCAGGCTCTTTCCCCAGTTTTACTTGATTAAGGAATTTTCTCCAAGGTCACTGAGTCAGGTTAAGTCAATTCTAGAAACAGCTCTATACCCACTACCCACCTCCACTCCTTTAAACCATTCTTGAAATTTCCAAGTCAATTCTTTGCTTACCTCATTGGGCCATCATTATGACTTATGCCCCTCCTGTGCTTTTAAAATGTAATGAGCACTTTAACAAAGTCTTTAAACATTTTTCATGATGAAAAATTCAAATACATACAAAGGTGAAAAAAACAGGTTTACTGAACCTCATATGCCTTCACCCAGACTCAGTGATTATCAAGAGTATTTCCACATTTGCTCCATGTCTCCCCTGCTTTTTTCTACCACAGTATTTTAAAGCAAGTCCCAGACTCAGGCCATATCCCCTTAGGCTTATACCTAAGCATTGTAGATATTTTTACATGTAGCCCTACCTTTTTCCCACTTGTGAATATCATCTCTTACATGCTCGGGTCCAAAAGTTCCCAGTTGTTCCAAAGAAGCTGCTGACATTTGATTAGGTTAAGCATTGATCCCAGGAAGCATCTCTCATTGTGTTTGCTTGCTACACATCTTCTGTCTGTCTTCATCTTTTTCTCTCCTGTCACAATATTTTTGGAGGAAGCAAGTCATTATCCAGAGGCTTCTTTTATTTTCCCACAATCGCATGCATTATTGTAGGGCTGAAAGTAGACAAACTTCCCTCACCAAAACTCATATGGGAACAAGTAAAGAGCATTAAGTATCACAAAGTTACTAATGTATAGATAGTATGTCAGTGGTGGTAATATATCCAAAATAAGGGAAATTTCTTTAGAGGTTGAAATTGATTAGTAAGAAGGTTATCATATAAACCACTTGATGTGGCTTAAGCATAATTCTTTTCTAGAGATACAAAGTAAACAGGACAAGGAATCTTCTTTTAGACAAGAGGTTGAACAGGGAGGGAGAGCACACCAATAAAAACATCTGGGCTGCTCTAAGAGATACAGGTCATCAGTTGCCATTTTTTCTCCCCTGGTCGATTTGCCTGTCCCAGTATCTGTTTTTGCTTTCACCAAGTTTTAAAAACTGCTTTATTGAGGTGACATATAATAAAGTGAATGTCTGAAGTGTAAAATTTAATACAATTTAAGATATGAATACATCCATGAAACCATCATCACAAGTAACATAATGTTCATATGTTTCAACCTAATTTTTGTTTCCCTATGCCCCTCTCACCCTCCTACCCCTATTCTCATATCCTGCCCACCCCAGACAACCACTGATCTGCTTTCTGTTACTGTAGATTAATTTTAATTTTCCAGAAACGTATGTAGGTGGAATTATGTGCTCTTGTCTGGTTTCTTTCACTGAACACAATTATTTTGAGATTCATTAATGTTGTGTTCCATATCAATAGTTAACTTCTTTTCATTACTGAGTAGTAATTTGTTGCATTCTCTTCCTTTCTAATTAACTGTGGAAAAGATTTAGGAGTTCCCTTATCTGGACCACCGTTGAACCTTTAATATCTCCAACAATTTTGATGACACAGTTGCCTCAAAAGCCTGGGGCAATGACTCTTGTTCCTTCAACCTACTCCCAAGAGAATAAACTCGTGCATTATCACTGCTTTCTTGAACTTTTCTAATCCAGTTCAGATATATGGAGTTCTGAAGACGCTGTCCTCTAGTTCTGCAATATATGAGCATGTTGATGGCAGATGATGGGAGAGGGGGCACAGTGATCATGGGTGGGGTCTGGGGAAGAGTTATACCCTTTTATGATCAGGGTGACAGCGTTGACTGCTTAAGGAACACCAAAACCCTTTACCCCCAGTGTTAGAAATGCTGCCTTAAGCTATGGAATAATTGAAGGATCGTATTTCTTTAGCTACTCTAATATGAATTCCCTCATATTTTCTGAAGATTGAACCAGTGATCATAGTGAGAATCAATGTATTTAAAACTTATGCAGAGGATGCTGTCACTGCTTATGACTCATTATTTTGCAGATGCATTAAGCATCAGCGCAGGGTGGTCTTTAAGTACCAACTTAGAATGTTGATCTGATCAACCTGAGACATAGCCAAAAAGGACAGTTCTAGAAAGGGAAGATAAACTAATCATGTTGAAAAGAGTAAGAATGAGAAACAATTTTCCATCTTGCTCCTAATCCAGATTATAGAATGAAAGTGACATCCCCACTCTCTTCCAGATGTCTGTCTTCATCTCCTTCCTTCCACCCTGTGGTGGTTCAGTACACACAGGATGTCTTTTTATTAGAAAAGCTTATGTTCCCCCAAGAAAGCAGCTCTGATTTGCTTGGAACGTGCTGGCCATGAACATTCAGGCTTCTTCCTTAAAGAGTCAAAAGGAGAGTGTGAGGGGATATGGCAGGGGACCTTGGGTCACGATTGCCATTTTATTTCTTCCTAGAATAACATATTCTTTGCTGGCTGCCAGTAGGCTTATTTTTATGTAGATTTGACCTTGGTTGCAACCTTGAACAGCAAAAATAGAGTAAAATAACTCCAAGAACTTCACAAAGCTTGATCTTGAAAATATATAAAAATATAAGACAAAAGCAGGAAAGTGAGCCAGGCCGCAGCTTTGAGCAAAGAAATGGTAACCTTCTTGGGTTTGGTTAAAATATCAGCTTTGTGCACATTTGGTTCCATTCTGTGTTTGATTATTTCTGCAGTGAGTGCTGCCGTTATCGATCGTTAGAGTGGAATGTTAAAGAGCATATTACAATCTGTCTCTAAATGGCTTTTCAGAAAGAAATTTCCTGTAACTCAGAGGCAGAAATTATGCAGGGAACTGAGAGGGAAGGGACTAGACAGCTGAATTTCACCCAGATGATCACATATGGGAAAGTGATGGAATGCCCCACACAGGCTTGTATTGGTTTTTGTAGTAAAGAAGGTCAGTGTCAGCTTATTATTATCACATCGCCAGAGACTGTGCTGAATACTATATGAAGCCAAACATATGGGAATGTGGCTTCGAGAATCAATCCTTTGGCTCCTATTACTCCCTCCCTCCTCCTCCTTCATCCCAGAACCTGCTCTATGTTCTTGCCTAACCTTTGCGCCTCATAAAGGCCCTCATTCTCTTGTCGCTCATCCCTTCCTGAAAGCCCTGCACATGGCACTGCTGAAAGCCATCTGTGTGTTATTTTCTAGTAGTTACATAGGTATTGATTTTATTTTCCATTTAGGCTACCAAGTGAAGTGTATTTCTTACACATTAGTTTCCTCCAACAAAAGTTAACATGTGCTGTGTGTGTGTGTGTGTGTGTGTGTGTGTGTGTGTGTGTGTGTGTCCATGTGCCACACAGTGGCACAGTGCCTGAAGGATGGGACTACAGACCTGATTTCTTTCTGTGGCTTCAATTCGCATTCTGTGAAACTAGCTTTATCCTAAGGTTCTTTTTGTCACAGGATGGTTGCCAGCAGCTGAGGGACATGTGCAACCTGGTTCCCATTAGGGGAGAGGGAGTATCTCTCCCCAGCGTCTGCAGCACCAGCCCTAAGCATCACGCTGCTGGGCCAGCTTCCGTTGTATGTTCATCCCTCGTGATTCCCGCAGGAAAGTGTGTAGATACACAGAGTAGCGTGACCTACTCTCTTGATAGGGATCTCCAAACTGAAATTGGGAAAATCAAATTAGTAGATGGAAGCTTGGAAAGCTGCCAACCAAATGCTATAAAACTTCAGTCTGTATCAACTGCCCACAACCTACTAATATTGCATCTCATATGGAGGTATTTGCTCTCTTCCCTTTAGATATTTTTATCCTGCAGAAAGTGAAGGGAGCCAATAAATAACTTTGGCATAGGCTGATCGCCACAGAATTTGGGAAGATCTCATGTTGCCACATCACAAATGTGGTTTCCCGGGGATTGTGGACCTTTTCTATTCACTGCCCCTGACTGCAATTTTCTCTTAAGAAAAATTGCAAAGAGAAAAGAAGAAAGAAGGAAAGAGGAGCAAAGGAGAGAGTATGGAAGAAGGAAAGAAAGATGAGAAGAGGGAAGGAAGGGAAGGAGGGTGAGAGAGAGGGAAAAAGAGGAAAGAAGAGGAGAAGGGAGGGAGGGAAAAAGGAAGGAAGGAAGGCAGGCAGGCAGGAAGGCAGGAAGAATGGAGGGAAGGAAGGAAGAGATGGACAGAGAAAGAAAGACAAGTGGGAAGCAGGAAGATGTGGGGAGTTCTATTTGTATTTTGGCCAATGTCCATGGTGTAACTATTCCCACTGTGGCTGCTTATGGATATTTAACAGTTGGCCCACAACGTTTCTGAACACTTTGCTATCAGTTCTTATGAGCCAGTCTGACTAGGCCTCACCACCAGCCTGAGCCAATAGTTGCCATGTGTGAAAATAGTTTGTTTCCTAACCTTGGTATTTCCAAAGGAAGCCAGAAATCTGGATTTGCATGTGAAAACTCTTGATTGTTAAATGATATCAACTAGTTCAAATTTTTCAAAAACACTTCATGAATCAAGAGAGAAACCACATCTGTAATAACCTATTACAGGTTTATTGCCAGTTGGGTACGAGGTATGCTTGAGTGAGGGATAACATTCTTGCAGATGATTCTCTTCTTGAGCATGAGACTTGCTCCTTCTTGGCCCCATTTCAAAGCTCTACAGAGAGTGACCATATGATTTCCATTTCTGTGTTTCTACTCCTGACAAGATGTGGTGTCATGTTGGCTCTCCAGAGTAAGCTATTGGTCGATGACAGGACTAAAATGAACTTTTAGTGTGGTGATTGACAAAGCCCAGTTTTCAGACATCTGCCCACAGAAGCTAAGAATGGGAGGAAAGGCTCACAATGAAAATGATTATTGCTTCACTGATTGTGGAGTAATCATTTTGCCATTTGAAAAAGTCAGTCTTGGATTGGAATTGAGTGTAGGAGGGGGTGGCAGGCAGGGAAGAAAATGAACCTTGTCAGCAAGACAGTCTGTATGGAGGAAAAAAATACCTCCGCATCATCTGGCCAATCATTTTTGCATATAGAGTCCAGACTTAAAACACAATAAATATTCTTCACTTTTCACAACCCCAATATCTGAAAATATAATTTACAGAGTATCTAAGAAAGAAAGGAAAGAGAATGGAATAAGGGTAGGAGGAGAAATTCTTTTACAAAGAGATTTCTGTAGAGATCATTTATATAAAAGTCTCTCCCTTGGCTTTTTAAGGGAGTTCAACTCTACCCAGACTTTTCTGGAACTCATCTACTTTGAAAAAGGAGGTGAAGGTAAAATTCAATGTTCTTGTGCTTGTTGAAGCCTGAATAAAAATGTGGAGTGTCTGCTTCATCTGCATAGTAGAAGACTTCAGTTTAAAGAGATCTTAAACCCATTTGTTTTAGCCTCTTATTCAAATTACTGTGTTGAAAGAATTCCAGAAGATAGGAATAGATCTTGCATTTTGGGAAGGACTCAGATCAGATCAAAGAGGCACAGACTTTGCGAAAACCAAAATGATGTTTGGAGGCATATTCCTCCTTCTCCAAGGCCTGTCTGGACAGGATAATGCTGCTGTCTAATTCAGTCATCTATAAAGTGAAGGATGCATTTACCCATCTGCAGGGGCTTGATAGACCCAGGAGTCTGCTTACCTAACTTGGACAAGCAGGAATAAGGATGACACAATGCATGTTTTCAACCTGTGCGTTCTTCTTGCAAAGCATGTGCCTCGTGGGCACTAATTTTCTCTACACAAGACAATTTCCACAATCTCTGCATTGTTTGTGGCATTCGAGTGCCTGCTAATTACTTTCTTCACACCAAAACATCTGTGAAAGCAGCACTCTACAGTAGCAAAATTAGAAAAATCATTCATAGTTAATGTTTCGATGACATAAGTGGGAAGTCTTTGTGGTAGCTTGCTACTAAAACACTGAGCTCACGCAATTGCTGTCTGGAAAATCACAGCTGGTGGAAGCTTACTAGGTGGCCCTGAGGTGTTTTGAATTCTTAAAGGGATGTTCATGGCTAGATGTTGACCTGTCATAGAGGCTGAATGGCACAGGGCAAAATAGTTTTCACAGCCATGGTGGAGGAAAATTAATGTCACCAGGTCGCTAATTTGTACCCAAATGCTAATGGGGCCCACAGAGAACCTTGAAAGAGGCAGAGAGGATATCAAGAAATCTGATGAAAAGATTGGAAAATGAGATGAGACGGAAGCTAATGTAAAGACCTTGGAATTATTTGGAACTGTATACAAATATAGTTCTGAATTGATGGTAGCTGACATTTCTATGTCTTCACATGAAGCATGTGACTTGTGTGGGAGGAAGGTGTGAATGTTGAAGAACTTGTTTCAAGGCGAGAGGTTCCCAATAGGGGTGGAGGATTGGTCTTTCCATCTTCAGATAATTTATGGCAAGCTGTGAAAGATAGCTAAAGGCTCCTTAGAGGCTTCTCCTTGTCATTTTAAATTGCTTTTCTCTCCACAGACCTCGTGTTTCTGAAAATCCTGTAAATTACTTCCACTTATGGAGTAATCATATATTCACCTAGGCTTTTCTAGGATTGTCACAATTTATGCCCTTTTTTGTCCAGTATCATTATTAGCAGCATCTCCTTTCAAAATCTACATGTCCCATTTGAGAAGTAAGGTATATGGTTTTCTTAACAAGTAACCTAGATTTTAGAAATATACATGGATTCCATAGATTTGTCTCTTTTAAATAGCCTCGAAAGATATTACCGGAAATATTGGCTGCACTAGACCTTTTAGCCTGTAAATGTATGGTTCTGTGAGTTACTGATCTTGTCCCTTGGGAATGCCATGGCAACCTCCCAGAGACCTCTTCAGCATCACTGGAATCAGGCAGGAGCTGTAACGAAACCCATCCTCTCAGCCATGAGTCTCAAGAGAGAAAATGTCATTCTACCATCTAAACACAGTTTTCAGATGCCAGGAATCAAGGCCCTCACCATTCTCCTATTCTCTCCAACCCTGGGAATGTAGGACTATGGAAGAGGAATCAGCCTGAGATGTCCCAGTTCAATTTTCACTTAATTAATTCTGTAAATATTTACTAAGCATCTACTCGTGACAGATACCTTCTAGGTACTGAGGAGCCAGGAGTGAAGAAAAGGGCCTAATGCCATCTTCTTGGTATGAAACTCACTAATATATTGTAAAGTATTTTGTAGAAATGGGGGTCTGGAACAACAGAACAGGGGTCCCCAGAAGAGGAAGATCAGGAGCACCTGTCTCCAATCCTGTCCTTGCACTGAAGGCAGCATCGGGGCTGAAGCATCGTGCTTCTTTATTTAATAAAATAAAATGACTGCTGGTGGTGCAAGGCAAGCAGTTAGCAGGACTTTCTGCCACCCTGGGGAGTCAGGGTTCCCAAAGGTGAGCGTAAGAGCTGCGGGGGGTTTCCTGAGCTTCTCGTGGGAGTGACCCATGTATCAAGTCACAGGAAAGATCATTCCTGCCCGAAACTCCTTGGTTCCTGAAATAAATGCAAAATCAAAGAAGCACAAGTTCTGCTCCTGAGAAACAGTTTGCGCATCTGACTTTATTACTTTCTTCTCCATTCTCATGTACTGATTTCATCTTCAAGTCTTTTCCTTCCCCTTCATTCCTTGGGGTGTCAGTTAAGAGTAAGCAGTGTTACTAGGGGTCAGCTTGGGGTTTTATTTTGTTTTTAAATCTTGGAAGAGTTTTTGTAGGAAGAATGATCAAAAATAAACATTTAAGAATTACACCATGACTGCGGTCATAAAACTTTCCAAAAATGATCTACAAAATAACATAAAGTTGTTATTTACACCCCAAACAAAACAGGAGCATTTCTTATAGATGTTGCAAGATATCCATAGGTGCACAAAGGGGGTTTCATAAATATTTATTAAATTGACTGGAACTCTCTGATGTGTCGAGGAGACAAGTATTGTCGTAGATCCTAAATTTCCTTGGTATTTTGTCCTGGATGCATTCCAGAAATTGTTGTCACTAAAGGTTTAAATATATAAAGATGGCACAATAGGCTGTTTTCATGGGAGTAAACTGGACTCTAATACACCAGAAGCGGAATCACTTTGTTTGTTCAGGCACACAGAGAGGAAGTGCCATCTCCCCTCAGTTATGACACACTGTCAGCTAGTTGATGTATAGCTACTTTTTTTTTTTTTAACGGAGTAAGAAAAGAAACCTAACTGAGAGCTAAAACTGCAGAAAGCCGAGAAGGAACTCACACAAGGAAGAAAGACCCTTGGGAGGTGACCTGGGTTGTCCAATGTCACAGACTTGGACTGGATCAGACGTTCCCCTGTGTGTGTCAGAGGAGAGGAGCCTTCATCTCAGCACTGGAGCCTTCCAAGTTGACCCAGACAACCTCTCTCCCATTCTCCGTAGTGCCTACCTCAAACTTTTCTGTGTCTGCAAGCCGTCAAGCCCACTGAAGCCTTCCCCTCTAAAACCAGCAGAGGATCCACTCTCCCTTCAAAGACAATAAGAGGAGCATCAAAGGGAAATGCCACCATTCAGTATCACCCACCTGTCCCCCCATGTCACATTACACAGTGGAAGATGTGTCTTTCCTCCAGTGTCAGGCAGAGTGCTCCAAGCTGTGCTCCTCCCTCCCTTCCCACCTCCTCAGGAACTTGCTCTTTTCACCATCCTCAGTCTTTTTGTATCTTCCATTCACATAGGCATGTTCTTCTAAGGAGAAACTTTCATCCCATCAGAGACAGGATTTTAGAGGTGGCGGCGCTCACCGTCTGCCTTCCTCATTGCCGTCTCCTCCTTACCAGCCACCTACCTTTCCCCCTTCACAGAAGCTCCTCTCCCCAAGGGCTTGGATACCTTCTTGGAAGCTAATCTGATGGGCAGGTCAGAATCCTTGCCTTCCTTGGTCTCTTTGTGGCACTGGGCGCTCTTGTCTCTTCCTCCTTGAAACGCTCTCCTGCTAGTCCACAAAACCACTCTCTCTTGGATTTCCTCTTAATTCTTCAGCTGCTTCTTCCTAGTCTTCCTCTTGGCTGTGTTTCCCTCGTAAAATTGGGCGTCCCCTGGGGATCCATTCTGATCCAATTTTCCTTCTTGCTGTTTCCAGAGTGATTTAGGAAGATCTCACCACTCACACCCCTTAAGGTCTGAATTACCTTCAAAATAAATTGTAACTCCTTGACAGAGCTCACCAAATCTGTCCCAATCAGATGCATATTAGCTTCTTCTCTCACTCCCCCGCACAGTCTCTAAATTCCTGCTTTAATAAGCAATTTCATAAATAAAATCAAGTTCTTTCTGGATTCCATCTCTTAAAATTGTTGTTTCTGTTACTTATAGCACACTTTCTTTCTTTTTTTTTTTTTTATTTATACATACAAGCTGGGGTACAGGCCAGAAGCGTGGGGCAGCGAGAGGGTTCACCAGAGATGGAGCGGGCAGCAGAACAGGCAGATCAGAAATACACTGCTGAGGGGAGCAGCGGGCAAGGCAGGAGAGGTCTGCCTCGCCATGTGGGATTCTCCCCGGCCGGGCGTCGAACTCGTGTCGCCGCTGCAGACAGCTCCACAGCGCAGCGCCTAACCGCTACACCACCAGGGAAGCCATTTTTTTGTTTTTTAAATTTATTTATGCATACAAGCTGGGGTACAGGCCAGAGGCATGGGGCGGCGAGAGGGTTCACCAGAGACAAGAGTGGGGAGCAAAACAGGCAGATCGAGGGAAATACACTGCTGAGGGGAGCAGCAGGCGAGGCAGGAGAGGTCTGCCGCACCATGTGGGAATCTCCCCCGCCGGGCGTCGAACTCGAGTCACTGCTGCTGACAGCTCCACATAGTAGCGCTTAACCGCTGTGCCACCAGGGAGGCCCACTTATAGCACACTTTCTTTACCATTCTCACCTAATACTCAATTTTAAAATTTTTCTCCCAACACTCAGTGCTTTTCTTATCACAAGTTTATCAATTTGTGTTACACTTGTGTTTTCATAATTAGTGTCTGAATTCCTTAAGCCATGAGCTCCATCTTATTTATTCTTTCAGATTTGGTGTTCTCCTTGCCTACCACAGTACCTATAGGCACAATACATTTGTTGAGTGAATGAGTGAGTAAATGAAAGACTATTTCTTGTTGATTCCAAGTTTCACACATACACTAAGTTTAGGTTGGACTTTTCTTATCAAATCTGAGTATAGTGCCTCTGAAGCAATTGTACATAGCGCCACAAAATAAAGGATATTAATTTTTAATCGTCAAGATAAATGTAGTTCCTGCTGGTAGAAATGTGTTTGTTCTGACCTTCCTGGCAGTCATGGAAATGAATTACAGCCTTGGGCAAAAGAGCATCCCTCAGTCAAGGGATGAGGTGCGACCTGGTGGTAAAGAGGGCGTCTTGGAGGCAACGTTCTATTTTTAGCTGATATTCACTGCCCTGGCCACCAAATGGGCAGTGAGGCCTGAATGACGGATCCCTCCTCCTTCTTTCATCTGTGACATGAAGTTAAGTGGAGGGTTTTGCTCTCCTGTTTTCAAACTGGGTTTATTTCAAGGTCAGAAAAGTGTTGGCTGAGAGCTGGAGGCCAGAGAGAGATTTAGAAGAGTTTATTCCCATGGAAGCTTCTGGATTAGTATCTATATCTGTGTGGTCCTTATGGACTCATGTGCTTTTGCTGCTTCCTTCACAAGATACCAACGTCTTTCAGAGTAGGAGCCAAGTATGTTTCTTTCTCTCAGTATGTCTCAGGCTCTTAGTATGTCTCAGGTGATGTTTAGTTGTCTTCCCTTCTGCATGCTGGCAAATAAACTTACTAAATGTTTGTGAGAATAATTACCAATCATAAATATAATTTGTTTGAATAAAAGTGTAAAATAAAGATCATCATTTAACTCCAAGATGCATAGTCCAAGATGATTACATGTTCCTTCTCTACAGACCTCAGGAAAAGTGTGGAAGACTCCGGTCAGAAGAGATACAATTTTGTGACAGAAGTTTTCTTGTAAATAACACTGGTCAACAAATTTTTACGAAAGTCATGTTACTGAAATAAAATTAATCATTTCCTATCAATTTGTATGTGCTCAACACGAATATGACAGTCAAATCCTAATTTTGGCTCTAGTTTTTTTTTTTTTTTGGTAATTTGCAATAAATTGATGTTTACATCCCAAAATGCATGCCAATAGTAATAGGCCTACCGTTAGTACTCGTAAAAAATCAAGTCATAGACTACTTGTTAGATTTCTTCACTTGTCTCATGTACAGCTGTTCAGGAGCATCTCTGGGGAGTGTCCAGCAGTAGTCAGCCAGCACTGTAGTGGACCATTTTCCTTGGTATCTTTGTTCCATTGATGCGATATCTTGATGAAAATGTTCGCCATGTTCATAACTAACCATACTACAGTTTTCAGTTTTCATTCTGACTCGGCCCGCGAGTCCATATCAACGCTGCACCTGAGGAGGAAGCAGGGAGCAAGGGACAGGGGTACGCGAGAGAGTGGAGACAAGTCAAGAAGTCTGATCAAGTCTCGTTTATTGTTCCCAGGGGAAGAGCATAAATAGGGTGAAAATCACGGGGAGGTAACATTAGATAATGTGGGGTGGTCCAAGGTAGGGG
>PVIJ01018924.1:0-25028 GCA_004024925.1 Scalopus aquaticus
GAGAAATACACTGCTGAGGGGAGCAGCGGGCAAGGCAGGAGAGGTCTGCCGCGCCATGTGGGATTCTCCCTGGCCAGGCGTCGAACTCGCGTCGCTGCTGCCGACAGCTCCACAGCGCAGCACTCAACCGCTGCGCCACCGGGGAGGCCCGAAAGGACCATTCTTAAAAGCAGTGGCCTTTGAAATACAATCTAGTACACACGTGTACATGTACAACAAGTGCACACATACAACAGAAAAGTTTCACAAAATAATACTTGGCACATTGCATGGAGTTCATTCTGATACAAATTTTATTTTCATCATAAAAATAAGTAACGTGCCTCTTTGCACTACTTTGGGCTTTTCAAAGAACACTTAAGAGGAAAACAACCAGGGATCTAGAAACTTAGAAGTTTGACTGTTATTTGATACTGTGATTCCTCTCTTTAGGTTCTTTCAGCCAGATATTGGGGTGCTAGTTCAGTTCTTGCTCTGGATGAGGAGTGAACCTGTTCTAGTTGAGGGAAAAGATCTATAATATAAATAAAACATACGTTTTTAATTTTTCTGTAGGTCATCATCGAATCTGAAATATTTAAAGTGGATACAAAACTGTTTCAGCAATGCAGACAATTAAGTGCGTTGTTGTGGGTGATGGTGCTGTTGGTAAAACATGTCTCCTGATATCCTACACAACAAACAAATTTCCATCTGAGTATGTACCAACTGTAAGTATAAAAGGCTTCTGTCTGTTAGTGAACTGTATTGTAATTTTATATCCTTTGGAAAACACTTTCTCTGTGTGTATTGAATTTTTTCTGTTGTCTGCCTTTGTTTCCTGTTTTTGAAGATCTTGACTTCTCATGGGTAAATTATATACACTTTAAAATTAAACAGCTGAAAAATCAGTGGAAAGTCAGAAGGGGTGACACAAGGGTTTGCAAGAAGTGCTGGGAGGCAAAACTCCAATAGACAAGATTCTAAAGAGTGATGGTCTCAGTTTGGAGAAGTATGCCCTACATCTTGGAATGAGGTGACTTTTTTCTTTGATATCTTGGCCAGTGATTAAATCAGTGCTTAGAGGTCATCTGGGATGCTTTTTGGGGTCCTGTAACTTCAGATAGAGTAGTGTCTCTGCTTATTCCCCTTAGGGAATAAGCGAGAATCTTACGGAGCTGTTTTCTTAGCTGTCATGGACCCCAAACTGGTTTTTAGGGGTAGAGAAGACCTGTTTGGCTATGAGAACACCAACAGAAGCATTTGGGGGTCCTCTCCGCAATTGCTTTTTATCAGTTCCTTTGAAGAATAGAGGGGAAGTAGGAATAACAGATAAAGAAGTGAGAGAAACAGAAGAACACACTCATGAAAGAATGTCTTTTGGGGAGCCCAGTGTTTGTCCCAGGTTGGTTGACAACCCAGTAGTGTAATTATCTTAAGCATAGGTGTCCATTTAGTGGTGAGAGGGGAGTTAGGGTTGGTCTGGTGTGGCAATAACCACTCTTCTTAAGTGTGCGATTTTGGGGGTTATGAAACACCTATGTACTAGTATTATCTAGAAGTGAAAAAGAATAAAACATATGAGTACTTAGGTTAATCATTAATCATTAGACAGGAATATTATTAAGAGAGTGAATGTAGATTTAAAGGTTTGGGAATTGCATTTGGATTGGAATTGGTGGTCTCTAATGTCCTAAGGCAGATATATGAGGTGGGTCAAGACTAGAGGAAGGAAGATTGGATTTCTCGGAGGGGGAGAATTTGAAGGTGTAATTAAATTTAAAATAATACATTTTTTGACTTGGCCTATTGGGGTATTACCACTGAAGGAAGTTCTGAGGTTGAAAGGGACTTTTATGATACACAGATCTTGTTTCAGAATGAGGACAACCATCAGAATTTTTGTGTTTCAGTCTTTTTTTAAGTTACTTTCTTGTAAACATGACTTCTGAGTCTTTTATGTTTTATTTAAGGTAGGCTTGTGGGTGTTTTATATGTGTTTGTGGATCTTTAGAAAAGGGACAGGTGTTGACTTAAGACAACCTGTATGATTTGAGAGCTAATCACACCCCTTATATTTCTTTGGTGTTATTAAGAACCGACTTTCTTAATCTAGGACCTCCCTTGTGCACTTGTTTCCACTTTTGTTTACATTTAAACAACTTCTCAACAAACCGAAATTAGGGTTAGATAGCTAGTAGCTTAAGCAGGGCTGATCTAGTTGAAAAGCATTACATTTCAGCTATAAATTAATGCAAAGGAATCCATGGTTGTGGATTTTTTCCTCTTCAGTGACATTATCTACCATTTTCACAAATAACTTAATACAAGCAATATTGGTATATACTGAGCTCGTTAAAGGTTTTACAGTCTACTTACAAATAAAGTATCTATAGTTATTCATGTGGTTGGTATCGAATAACATGTTTTATTTCTGATATCCCAACAAATCTGCTAGCCTTTTCTTGGATACTTTCCTTGAGTACCTTGAGGGAACTTTTATTTCTCTCTAATGGGCTTGTTTGCAACAAGACTCTTCATATCTTGAACCCTGAAAGGGAAAAGATGATCATGGTTCTCTATGATAGATTCTGATTTTAGGTTAAAAGGAAATGGTGTATGAAGAAAGAATATCGTAGAAATCAAATTGAATATTGAGGTAAATCATAAACTGTCTGTAAAGTTTCAAATTTGAACAGGATTATTTTGTATAATTAGGGGACATACCTTACCCTTCTTTGGTTTTATTTATCCAAGCTAAGGGGGTAGAGCAGATATCCCAGAATATATCCCCTGTCACTTTTTCCAAGAACTGTTTATCTCATGCAAGATCTTAATTGGCAAGGTTGATTATATAAGGAAGATGGTTTCTTAAGATAGGAAGGAAATATTGCCTTAAGAGTTGTCCTGTCTGTTTTGACTATCCCTTGCATACTAACAATATTGTATTTTTGTGTTTTTAGGTTTTCGACAACTATGCAGTCACGGTTATGATTGGTGGAGAGCCATATACTCTTGGACTTTTTGATACTGCAGGTGAAAAATTGATGTCTTCTATGTTTTGGTCTGTAACTGCTGAAGCTTGCACATTAGCAACCACTTTCGTTAATAGTTAGCGGGATTGAAGACCTTGATGGACAAGGAGTGTTCCCAGATGACCTGGAATGGCAAATGGGAGTTTGGACTACCTGGGTGGATGGTGTGATAGGAGATAAAGTAGGGTGTGAGAAGAGCACATTAGACAAGATGTATTATCACTCTCTGAAATTTGAGGGCTTATTTATTTTAAGTTTGTTTATGCATACAAGAGCTGGGGTGCAGGCCAGAGGTGTGGGGGATGAGAGGATTCACCAGCGACAGAGTGGGGAGCAGAACAGGTGGATTTACTGAAACACACCACTGAGGGGAGCCGCGTGCGAGGCAGGAGAGGTCTGTTCCGCCATCTGGGAATCTCTGTATAGTAATTGAACTCATGCTGCAGTGGCTGCGGATAGCTTCATAGGCTGAGACTTAACACCTTGCACCACCAGGGAGGCTCCTGAAAGCTTATTTAGAATGTATGTCTATAAGTACATGTAGAGATAGTTCTTAAAGCACATAGATAACTTGTTTTATATTACCTCTGAAAATATTTTGAGGGTACACCAGTGTCTAGTTCACGACATTGACATTTGTGGCCACTTCAAATTGCAAGAACCAATTACTTTCTTAAATGTACTCAATTTCTCAGTGATAGTTCTTCCTTGTTTTAGCAGTGACTGTATATCTTAATTTCTGACTTCTTTATATGTTGTTTCTGTTGCTATGAGTGCAGTTAGACAAAGGTAAATTTCAGAAAGGTATCTTTTTAGAATGTAGGAATTCCGAATTTCCTGATTTTTTTGAGTTACCGTCTCACTGCTTACCAGCTGACATATGCTCTTACTGAGTGTATTATACTGCCTGTTTTGAGAAACTACATATTTTTATTATTGTTGTCTTTTAAGTAACATTGTGTCACAACTCGTTTCAAACATGCATCATTGAAAATCAACAGGTGTATATTAAGTTCACCACTTGAAAGTCCAAAAACTGTCCCGAATTAATTGAGAGAATGAAATAGAGATCAGTGACTTTCTAATGGTGTCTTAGATATGTCATGAATTAAAAATTTTAAGAGTAATGGTATATTAGAGAAAATTTGGAAAATAAAGAAAATAATAACACCTCTCTCCAGATAGGTGAATCTTCTGTGTTTATGTGCCCTTGGAGGCAGTCTGCATACAGGCAGTCTGTAAGCAGAGAAAAGATAATTTGTGGCTACTTAGAGTTGAAAATTGATCAAAAATTTTATTTTCAAATTTTAAAGCTTATTTTATATAAGATTTTATAGTTTTTAATCAGTATTTAAATTTTTTAGCTTCATTGATGTATACAATAGAATTCACTCATTTTCAGTGTTCATTAGTGTTGATTAGTTTTGTGACTGTATTGTGTAAATCTCACCATAATCAAAATATATCGCTTTAAAGAGTTTCCTTGTGCCCTTTGTAGTTAGTGAAGGTTCCTTGACCTGGCTCCAGGAACCACAGGTCTCCTCTCTGTCGTTAATGGTTTTCTTTTTCAGAATTGCATGTAAATGGAATTATATATAATATTTTAATCCTTTGCTTTGGACTTTTTTCACTTAGCATAATGTTTTTGGCATTCATCTGTATTGGTGTGTATCAGTAGTTTAATTCTTTTACTGTTAGAGCTTTCCTTTCTGTGAACATAGAGTAATTTGCTTGTTGATGGATGTTTTACTTTCAGTTTTATGCTGTTATGAATGATGATGCTATGTATGCAAGTCTTTTTATGGACTTACTTTATTTCTCTTTGGTGAATGGTGTGGAGTAAGCCTTTAGATTTAGTTGTGTAGTTTATTAATTTTTTTAAGATTTGTTTATGCATACAAGTTGGGGTGCCAGCGAGGTGGGTGGTGGAGGTGAGCGGATTCACCAGAGATAGAGAGCGGGGAGCAGAACAGGCAGATCTACTGAAATACACTGCTGAGCAGAGCAGCGAGCGAGGCAGGAGAAGTCTGCTGCGCCATGTGGAAAGCTGCGCCAGTCTGCCTGGCCAGGGATTGAATTTGTTCTGTAGTGGCTGTGGATAGTTTCATAGTGCTGAGACTTAACCCCTAGCACCACCAGGGAGGCCCACAGCCAGGTCCTTTTTATGTAAAAAATTTAGATGTTATACTTTCATTACAAAGATGTTGGTTTTGCTTATTTTTTTTATTTGATAAAGTTTTGTTTTTCAAAATGTACAGTTTGTGGTACCTGTTTATGCATCTTTGCCAGCAGCTGGAGCATCTCCATCCTTTTCTGGTGTTAATTATTCGTGCTTTGTGTTTGAAACTAGTTTTATGAGACCTTTACTAAGGAGCTGCTGAGAGACTGCCCTGGCTAAGGAACTACGAACCTTCAGTCTCTCAGCCACAACCACTGGGGTTATGAGCTTATAGTTGGGAACTTTCTTATGAGTTTGTTCTGTGGCTTTGTCAAACAAAACTAGGTTACTGAGCTTATCCTGTCTTTGCCTTTGGATCTCTACTTCTTTTTGACCTTGCCCCAGATTTGTTCCCTAGCTCTTCATCTTTCTTGGCCAACTTTTCTGGCATCTTTTTCTTACTATCCTTGAGTAGCATTGAGCAGCAACTATCATGGGAGGCTTGTGAAAGATGTTGGACAAAAAATGGCTTTGCTTAGTGTAGGAAATAATTATCAAAATATAAAGAAGAAAAAGCAAAAGCATGTTTTTACAGGGATATTCACTTCTTAGTGTATGCGCTAACAGATCTTTTCCTATACATTCATTGTACATATACCTAAGTTAAAAAAATATTTCCTCTGTTCACCTTTTGTTTTCTCTTAAAAATATGTGGTGATAGATCTCATTGTTGTGCTTGCATGTCATAGTCTGCATGGATACACAGTAGTCTGTTGTATGGCAGATCACAATTTAACTTTGTTTTTAAACATTTGTTCCATATGCAGTTTTCTTTTATGTTGCAATCTTTTCCTGTATGTGCATTTTTATATTTTGGCCCATATTCTTTTTTTTTTTTTTTGATTTAATTTCATACTTATAGAAAAGTTGCTAGTGTGAAGAACTCCTTGCCAGAATCACCAGTTTCTTAATATTTATGACAGTCCCTTTGCGTGTTTTTTTAATTACTAAGCCGTTTAAGAATAAGTGCATGCAGGCCTTTCTGTTTCTTAATGAGTGCTTAAGAGCAAAGGATATTCTTTTACATTGCATTTAATCAAATGCAGGAAATGTAAATATATACACACACAATATAACATTTCAAACTTTAATCTACAGTCTGCTTTCTGTGTTTGTCAGTTGTCTTGGTAATGTTTCTTATAGTAGTTTTTCTGGTACAGATTCTGATCCAGAATCACACATTGCATGTAGTTTTCACTCTTTCTAATTAATATCCTTCCTACTGGTGGCATTTAAAAAAAAGGAAACAGGTATTTTATAGGATGTTTCTTAGTTTGAGTTTGTCCATTTCCTCATGATTCAGGATTTGCATTTTTGGTTGGAATACCAAATTAGTAATGTAGCCATTTCAGGTTATTACCTTTTAGTCAAGTGTACTTTTGATCATTTAGTTAAAGTGTTTTCCAGTTTTCCTGCCTTATGTTTAGAATTTTTCCTTTTACACTGTAATGAATTTGTGAGGTGATACTTTTAAGATAGTCTTAATACTGTGGTCTCATCAAATAGATTTAATGATGATTTGATAATTCTTGACCTTGAACCGGTTTTTCCTACAGAGTTTGCAAAATGGCAGTCTAGGTGCTACACATGCTCATTGGGGTCTGAACAGCGAATGGGAAACAAAAACAGCTGTAATAATGGGTTGTCAGTAAAGTCATGATTTTTTTTTTTTAATGCAAAAATAAATCATGACTTTTCTGGCAACCTAATATATTGTAGAGAATTGCCCTGAATGTTGCCCATCCACTAAGGGAGAAAACATTACTATCTTTAATCTGAGTAACGAGTTTTTGTTGACAGCTAAAATTCAGTCCAGCTCCGGGAGTCTTCTTTGCCTTCACCAAAGACAAGGGAGTTGAAAATGTGGAATTGGCAAAGGCAAAGAAGACTCCAGGACAAGTCACTCAGTGCTCAGGAACCTAGCTCTGGATCTGTTTTTTGTTGCTCACTTACACAGATGCAGGTGCCAATGATTAAAAGGGAAGCCGTTTCTAGTCTTATGTCAGGCTTAATTTTTTTGTAAATATATGCCACTTTCTAAATCTAAGGGAGGAATCGAACATATGTACTTCTTTCATAAGACTTGATTAACTGGCCCCTCTTATTTTTTAAATTGATTTTTTGTTGTTTTATTGGTGCTTTGGTGTGTTATGCTTCAAAGCTCAAGTTAATGTTAGTGTTCAAGCAGTTTATATTTAAAGATTTATTTATTTGTGGAAGTACTGGGGTGTAGGCCAGAGGTGGCAGGGTGGAGGTAGTGAGAGGATTCACCAGAGACAGAGTGGGGAGCAGAACAGGCAGATCAACTGAAGTACATTGCTGAGGGGAGCAGCGGGCAGACAGGAGAGGTCTGCTGCACCATGTGGGCTAGCTCCTTGGCTGGGGATTGAACTCGTGTTGTAGTGGTGATAGCACTGAGGCTTAACCCTAAGGTCCCCAGGGAGGCCCTGTTCAAGCAGTTTAGACTAAGAAAATTGTTAAGGAATTTGGCTGATTTTATTTTCTTTAAGCCCATTTGTTTTAATTCCTTTGTTGTTGATAATTATAATTTAAGAGGATAAAGTTAGACATTTATGTGCCTAACTTTAAATTCCTTTGCCTCTAACCCAAGCAGGGGTTAGAGTAAATAATAAAAAAAGTCATTAGAAGTGCTGATGGTAATTGCATTATTTTGTAGCCTTCTTTTTTGACTTTTCTAATCTTTCTCTGTTGTCCCAAAGAAACCTTTTTTGTCTACTTAGGATATATTGCTTATTTAAGTGTAATAATAGTAGCTTCTTTATCGTGCTTTGATAGCTAACTTAAATTTTGTATTCTCTTTCAGTCCTGGCAAAAATTGTTTTTCACATGCACTGAAAATATTTTTTATTACTCCTTAAAAATTTTTTTTTTTTTTAAATATAGGTAACATAAAACTTACCATTGAACCATTTTTAAGTATACAATTCAGTGGCACTAAGTATTCTTTTAATATGTAGAACTACTGTAGCTCACGTTTGAATTGGAATGTTAAATCCTTCCCCTGAAGCTCCTTTTCTCTTCTCCTCTTTTGGAAATGTGTGTGGGTATTTTAAAAAACTTTTTATCTGAAAATAATTTCAATTCTATAATGATAGGAGTAGTATCAGTTGCTCTTATATATGCTTTAACTAAATTTGCCAATTGTTAACTTTTGCCGTTTGCTTTATTATTCGTCTTTAACATATATGCATAATATCTCTCCCCTGCCCCTCCAGACATTTGAGAGTAAGTTGGCATGTATCATGGTTGTTTAGCTTCAGATCCTTGTGTATTTCTTATGAACAGAGTTGTTTTCAGCTTCAGACACTGGCCCTGTAAGCACATATGAGCTAAGCACCTGACTTGCTCTGGTAGTCACGATGGCAGTAGATTTTGTCAGCTGGATTTCCCCGAAAACTTTCTTTCCTTAGCTAGCTTCCCTGTGGTTGTTTCTAAACTTGATAAGAGTAGAATTGATTTTTAGTAATTTCTATATAACTGGTTTTTTGCTTTTATTATATGATTATTGGGTTGCTAATGGATGCAAAGATTGAAAACTACAAAATTGGTAATAAAATAACAACAAATACATTGTTCGAAGGGCTTGAGATAGTAAATAGAATTAAATGAGTGAGATTATGACTCAGAAATTGCACTGCAAATTAAATTCTTAAGTTATATAAACATACATTTTATTAGATAAGTTACTTTCTGGTTAACACTAGTGTGCTGTTAAGCTGCGTGCATGATCTGTACACTGATTTGTGTTTTTAATTCGGAGGACAACAATATTCAGTTGCTGATTTCTCCAATTCTTCTATTCCTAGGGCAAGAGGATTATGATAGATTACGACCGCTGAGTTATCCACAAACAGATGTCTTTCTAGTCTGTTTTTCAGTGGTCTCTCCATCCTCATTTGAAAATGTGAAAGAAAAGGTAAGTTTGTTGGTTATTTTTGCTCTGAAGAAGATTGTCAGAGAATTTCTGTTGAGTTGTAAATAACTTTAGATTTGTGAAATAACAAAGGCATGTTTTTAAAAATTCCATTTCTCTAGTGGGTGCCTGAGATAACTCACCACTGTCCAAAGACCCCTTTCTTGCTTGTTGGGACCCAAATTGATCTCCGAGATGACCCCTCTACTATTGAGAAACTTGCCAAGAACAAACAGAAGCCTATCACTCCAGAGACTGCTGAAAAGCTGGCCCGTGACCTGAAGGCTGTCAAGTATGTGGAGTGTTCTGCACTCACACAGGTGAGGACTGTGTAGAAGCCCGGGCTTACTTAGAGCTGGGTAGTCTCTTAGAATATCAGAATATATGGGTTATTTTTAACCCCGTAGTCCATAGTGGTCAAGAAAGCTGCCCCGAAAAACTATGATGTACTTCATAGTGTGTATTCTTTCATTTGATTCTCTATTTCTGGGGGATAAGTTTAAGTCCTGAGTAAAACTTGTAGTGGGAAAGTTAAGATGAGCACAGATTTACAGGGGAGTATGTAAATGATTTATTTTCCCCAGAAACTTAAATTTTCAATTAACTATATCTGATACTGTCTCACAATTGATGTTAATACTGCTTCTAGGGTAATTCAACTGGGATAGGGAATTAATCATAATTGAGACTTTGAGGTCAAATGCTGCCTTGGCTGTTTCTCAAGCATACTTTATATTGTCTCTTTTACTACGTTTTGGCAGGCATTCCTTCTTAAATGGGTCCTTTTTCCTTCAGTCTCTTCCTGAATATTTTAATTGGAATTCTTTTTAGTTTGATGGAGAACATTAGATTTCTGAGGACAGGGAGCAGTGTCAGAGTAGTTAGAGTGAGAATTGTAACTGATCTGTGTGGTTTCTTCGTCTTTTCCACCTTAATGATATTACCAACTGATTCTCCCTGTGGGTACTGCTCTGGGGGTAAAGGAAAGAATAATGGAAATAATTAGCACAGATGATAGTTAGAATATTCAGTTGACACTGGGGCTTCGAAGTTTGAACAATGAATAAACATAACTAATTAAAATAGGCAGTGCTGAAGGTTAGAGATTTATTGTAATTACATTGAATTCATTTAAATTGTACTTTTTCAGGTAATTGTTCTTTTTATTAAGTTTTTAAAAAATTTGTTTTTTTTTTATATTTATACTAGGGTAAGTGGTATATATAATTACATAATGTGTGTGTATTAGGTATTTCGTCTGTAGGGTTTAGTGCATGATTTAATAATCTCTGATTTAGCCTAGATTGGATATTTAAAGATGAAATTTTTATGCTTAGTTAAACATTCCACACATTTGTCTTCAAGGCCTATACATTTCCCCAAGCCCGATATCTGGCAGTTTAGTTCTTTTATAAGCACAGATATTTAAAATTTTAGAAGATTTACATCTTCTTGCACACAGCACGTGATACTTCTGTGTTTTGTTACTATCTTTAGAATAGTGTTGTGTGTGTGTGTATTGGAGGAGTGTCTGAAACGTGTGTCAGATTATAACTGATTGTATATGCATCTGTTGTACACCCCTTATCTCTAAATATGGGTTGCTTTGGGGGATAAGGAGACAAGATGGCTATGTGGACCCAATTTGGGTCACTGGTAAAACTTACTTTATGGAATTGGATGCTTCCATATAAAATTGCATATAGTACCAGCAGGTTTATATAGCAAATCATTTTGTAGAGAATAGGAAACTTGAAAAGGTCTTAGCAACTTCATTTTCCTTATGGATTTTTGAAGTTTGGGGAAGTCAGAAGAGGAGAATATAGATAATGGGGTCTCTGGTTGCCTTTGAAAGCGAGAACTGTTAGGATGCAAGGTAGTTTGTTGGTTCCTCTAAAATGGAGCTATTTTATGTAACCACATGGTTTGAGTAAAGCAGAGATTACTTTTGTGTTGTAGGGGATTAGTTGAACTTTGTCAATAAGAAAGAAATGATTTGTTCTTACTAAGGGATGCCCTTGTTTCTTATAGTCATTCTCTCTTTATTTTCCTTATAAAATACATCTTTCCAGTTTTCCTCCTGCTTTTATATGTTATTTGACCATCAGTTGGTTCCTAGATATGAGAAAGAATTTCAGAGAACTTTAACTTTTGTATAGTAATTTTACTTTGTAAAAGACAAGGAAAGAAGACCTTTTAACCTCTTTGTTTCTTTTTAAGTGCTTATTGCTATTTTTCATTTATTTTATATGTAATAGAATGTGTGGGTGACAGATCTCTGGATGCCATGCTGGGGCCGTCTGGGGCTGACACTTATTACTGGAGCTGTAATTGGGGACTTTCCGGGAAATTCTTCTTGGGGTCAAAATGACCTAAAGAATATCTTAAACTTCTTTGGATAGTAAGCTCGTGGCTTCAGATTTAGATGAGTTTAGGTGGTATAGACCTGGGCCTAACGTACCAGTACTACGACACACTGTCACGTTGGAATTCTGACTGAGGTGTGAGTGTATTTCTGTATCTTAATCCCTGTAGATCTGGGAGTGTTCCTTGTTTTCACTCCATGCTTTATGCTCGGATACCCATGCATACATCTCAAAACATTGAACTGCTTGCAAAAATCCATTCTTAGGACCCCATCTGTGTTTTTCTATGACTTGGGTGGTGGTTACTTGCTCTAATAACACTGCTGAATAACTGAAGTGTATGCTGTTTCTAGAGTCCGGCCTTTAAACTTCTCCCAGTTGGTACTGGTGAACAATTAACACTCTTTCTAACTGAACCTTTCGTTCTGGGAAACTGTTTACTCTGAAATCCTGATCAATCCCATCTAGATATGTCATTAAATCTAGAAACTTGTAGCATGCTTGTTAGTCTGCTATTTGTGTCTTTCAGTTATTCAGGGGCTAAATTCACAGAAGGCTGAAATCACAATAGATTCAGTTCCAAAATTTGTGCCATTTCTTATCATTGTAAATATTTGGAAACTACAAGGCTTAATTATCCAATGCCCTAGTCTTGTTTTTATATATCCATATTTCTCTCCTGGTATTATTTTCATTAAAATACCATAACAGGGGATTTTGAAGTGCTACTGTTTTTGAAGTCAGTATGCTCATTTTCATAAAAATTGCTTTCTTGCTCAGTTAACCTTTTTGAGGTAAAAGTTTCTGTTCAGTTCTCTTCTCTCCAAACAGTGAGTTTAAGATCTAGCTTTTTGGCAGTTATTTTTCTTAAGGCACGTTGCTTCTGTGAATTCAGCCCATTTAATCCAGACTGCTAATGTATCTGCTAGTCTTTCTAATCCTCTAACCTGGCTGCTATTCTCTCTCCTCCCCTCTGTCTTGTAGAGAGGTCTGAAGAATGTGTTTGATGAGGCTATCCTAGCTGCCCTCGAGCCTCCGGAAACTCAACCCAAAAGGAAATGCTGTATATTCTAAACTGTTTTCTCCTTCCCCTCTTTGCTGCTGCTTCCTGTCCCACCACTGTAGAAAGGTCCTTTAAAAACAAAGGAATAAAACCATCCTGTTTGAAAGCCTCTGCGTCTTTTTACTCACCACCTTAGAGCAACTTCTGTATTAGTTTTTGATCAAGAATGTAATATCTTATAGAATATATTTTGTGATCAGTAGTCAAGTTGGACTTGTTTAACTTTCTGCTGCTTGAGTTGCCTGATGCTCAGAGCTTTTTGGTTTGGGTCACTATTGCAAACGGGAACTTGGTCTGGCGTTAAGAATGTCCTCTGGGAGAAAATAAGAATTTAAAGACTTCTAGATCTTAGTTCTAGATAATGGAGAAAACGCAAACATCATTTTACTCTTATGATCAATTGTTAATTGTAATTGCATGACAAACTTTATGGGAAAAGGTGACCTGCTAGTAGAGTGTCATGGGGAAGGGAGGATTCTTTTCTGGTTTTCCTTTGTGCAGTGGAACTTTGTGCTCCTATTGCTTTGGCTGTCTGTGCTGTAGTGGAGTGTTTGTCAGTGTGGGTGGGAACGATATCGCTGTATCTGCTACTGCTTTAATGGGATCGTTTGTTACGTTACCTTTTAAGAATAGCATCCATTTTAACAGTTGACTTAAGGTTTGTTAATGTTGAGATGTAAAGCTGCCACCTTTATATTTTCCTGCTTCTGATTTTATTGTGTGAGGGAAACATACAATTGTGGTTACCTTCAAATTTTGAAATTAAAAATATACAATTATTTGTATAAATGTCTGATGAAGCATTATTCCTGTTGCACTCACTTGTTCTAGTTTTTCATATGTATCAGGTACATTTTTGCTTCCTTGAATCCCTGTGCTTCTATCTACTTGGTGGGATGAAAGGGAGTTAAGAGTGAACATCCTTGATGCAGCCTCTGTAATCGCGCTCTCCATCTCTGCCTGCGCCTTCCATATAATAAGGATACCACTGCCCAGGGGCCATACCCAGCTGTGTCATTTGAATGCAGGGCTGCTTCACTTGTTTTTATGTAAGATGTTTCAGCAGCACATCACAAAACTCACATTGAATGAGCAAATGACATTGTTGTGCTTGTTTGCATCTTGTGACATACATTGGTCTGCAAAAAGCTTTCTCAGAGGACCACTGTCTCACTTATGAATCTGCGCCTCTGCTCCCGAATTGCTGGATCCTTCCAGTGCCCTGCTTGGACAAAACTTGGTGAAGATGATTGTGTTGAGATTCAGGGTGGTTTTATTGTTTCGTTTCTTGCCAACGCTGGGAGGTTTGAGTATTTTTAATTTGAGCTTCAGCTTTATTATACTGAAAATCAGACTCCCCGTTTCTTTTTCTTTCTACCCCCTTTCAGAAAGGCCTAAAGAATGTATTTGACGAAGCAATATTGGCTGCCCTGGAGCCCCCAGAACCGAAGAAGAGCCGCAGGTGTGTGCTGCTATGAACATCTCTCCAGAGCCCTTTCTGCACAGCTGGTGTCGGCATCATACTAAAAGCAATGTTTAAATCAAACTAAAGATTAAAAATTAAAATTCGTTTTTGCAATAATGACAAACGCCCTGCACCTCCCCACATGCACTCGTGTGAGACAAGGCCCACAGTTGTGGCCCCTGCCCCCCCTCAGTACTAGTTAATTTTGAGTAATTGTGTATTGTCAGAAAAGTGATCAGTACTAGTTTTGTTTTGTCTTTAAAAAAAAAAAAATTTTTTTTTTTTTGTTTGTTTAAAAGCAGGCCTGCTTTTGATGACTCTGTAACAGACTAATTTGGATTGTTGAAGCTGCTCCCGGGTTCCACTCAGCAGAGGAATCTGGGATATCTAGGTTTTATCCCCCCTTTTTTCCTTTTTATTTTTTTTGGGGGGGGGAGTGTGTGTGGGTTTGTTTTTATTTAGTCATTTTTATTTTAATTCATTAACTATTGAATAGCCCTTAAGGGGGAGGAGGATGGAGTCCACAGTCCACTTCCTAGATCTAGCTTAGAAAACATGTTCCCCACCTGGTGCTCTTAGGAAGGAGTTGAGTAAAATGCCTCATTTAATAACAGACTCCTTTTTGAAAGTTGCCTTTTCTCTCCACCCTTGAGTAGGTCCAGTATTTGATGAAACTCTTGAAAGTGGATGGAACCTGTCTTGCCCCTCCTCTTTTCTAGGATGCACTATACATGTGACTGTGACTTTCAAGGAAATTTGTTTGCCATTTAATTTTTTTTGAGGTTAACTCCTAACTTCTTTCACTGATAAATGAAGAAAAGTATTGCACCTTTTGAAATATACCAAATGGATTGAGTAAATAATTAAAAAAAAATCCCCCCCATCAGTCATTGTCTTATATGCTTAGCATAGACATGCAGCTTAACAGTGTGTGTGTGTGCTATTCCTAGAACACAGCTGAAGACCTGGTATGTAGAGGAAACATGAGGGGTGGTTCTAGAAGACAGATGTCTATGGAATGATTCACATCCTCTTCAAGTTGTGAGGATGGCGACTGCTTCATTAAGAAGCTGGGGATGGGGTGGGGGTGGGGAGAACATTTAACAACATGGGGACCAGTCAGGGGAATCCCCTTATTTCTGTTTTGTGTGTGAGGAGCCCTAGAGCAGCCAATTGAGATGCTCTAGTTTAATAAAAAAACATGGGGAGAGTCTTATGAAGACTCTTAATAAGTGTTAATAGGGATTTTATCAGCTTATTTTGGTTGTAATTTTCCAATTTTTAAAAATGTTAGGTAATCTTTTCCACCTTCCCCAAATCCCAATTCTGTAGATTCATTAGTGTTGAACCGATGCTTTCTCATGTCTCGTTTCTTTGTATATGCATTCTTTTAAGATGTATTAAACAAACAAAAACCCTTCACAAGCCCGCCTGAGGGTTGTTATTTTCCCTTCGCCTCTTATGTTTTAGATATTTAGGAGTGGGACCTTGACTCTTACACATT
Organism: Scalopus aquaticus; assembly: GCA_004024925.1. NCBI lineage: Eukaryota > Metazoa > Chordata > Mammalia > Eulipotyphla > Talpidae > Scalopus > Scalopus aquaticus. The sequence continues at coordinate 15,565 of PVIJ01018924.1, forward strand.
TCTAGCAAATATGGGATAAGATCGATAAGATCTTAAATTCTCTTTAGTTTTATGTATTTTGTTGTCTGGCACTCATGTTTTCCTTCCATTTATTCAGGTTTGTACCTTCTTCCCCACATTTGGCAGGTAGCCTAGAAACTTCTTCCATTAAATACTAAGTGGGTTTATAACAGTTTTCAGTGAAGAAATGTTCAGGAAGCTCACCCCTCGTGTTGTTGGAAGGAAATGTCAGCAGACCTCTAATCCATAGACTAGTTGGGAAACAACCAGTTTTCCGTATCAGTGGTTTTCAACTTGATGGCTAGTTACTAACTGGAGAGCAGTGTAAAGTAATGGGATGTTTATGAGTTTTCCAGGTATTGTCAAAATGCTTCCTTTTTTTTTTTTTTAAAAGATTTTATTTATTTGTGCATATAAGAAAACGGGGGTATAAGCCAGAGGGGGTGGGGTGGTGTGTGTGTGTGTGTGTGCATGCATGAGAGGATTCACCAGAGACAGAGTGGGGAGCAGAACAGGCGGATCTACTGAAATACGCTGTGAGAAGAGCAGCAGGCAAGACAGGAGAGGTCTGCTGCGCCATGTGGGTCAGCTCCCCGGCCGGGTATCAAACTCATGCCACAGTGACTGGTGATCGCTTGTAGTGCTGAGACTTAACCCTTTGCGCCACCATAGGGGTTGAGAACCACCGGTCCTAGTGGTTATACTGCTTCTATCAGATTTGGGAGTCTGTGCTTTGGATCTGCATGTGGGACACGTTTGTTTTAGGTGGCAGGAATGATTTGTTTACCTTAAGGGTCTTTATACTGATCGATATGAGAATTTTAGAAACTATTAATCCAGATAAAGTTGAATCAGTATAGCCTTATTTTGATAGTTTTCCACATGGAATCATGTCTGGTTTGCTTCCATACTGTGCTAGAATTAAACTGTGGGTTGTTTGGAAAGAACTTAGGAGGAGACAAAGCTAAGCTCACTATTTTAACCAGTATGTCTAGGACGAGATAACTGGATGGTGCCATGAGACGTTGGGGAGCAGGGATTGCATGTCCCGAGTTACCAGTGGCATAGCGCTCCATCCTGATTATTGGGGTATATTCCTGACCTAGAGCAGTGCTTCCCGCTTGAGAAATGACTTTAAAAATACTCATTGGTGGGGTATGATTTCAACAGTTAATAAATGAAAATAGGTTGCATGGTTGTTGATGAATTATCCACACATCAGAGCAAGTGTGACAAAGGTATTAATCGAAGCTAACATTTTATGATTAAATATTTTCAGTTTGATTTCCAGATATCAGAAGAACATGGGTGGCAAGTGGATGAAGCTAATATTGTTGTCTACTAAATATTGTTTTCTCTTTGATTTGACAAACGTGTTTATTGTCTTGGCTTTTTGAGTGATATTGCCCAGAGAGTATGGGGTAGAGGTTGGAAAAGGGTTATTTGTAACAGTCCTTAGCAGACTTAGTTTGTGACAAGATTTTCAGTATTTAGGCCAATAAAATACTTTGCTGATTGTCTAAAATACCAGTATTTAACTGAGGGCCTTGGAAATAGGTTCTAAATTTGTTAAAGTTATATCCTTAAGAGCTAAATTTTATGCCAGTGGAGGGGACTGTATTGTAAGAGGAAGAGAGGATTATGTTAAGAGAGGAAAAATTGCAGTTATTTCCTTTATTCTAAGGTGCATTTTTCTTCACATTAATTTTTTTTTTTTTTTTGGAGGAGGGGATGCCACACTTACACTCAATTGAGAGAAACATTTTTGTAATCTAGAGGTCAGTCTTCCTTTTATACCTACATGCCATGAATTCATAGGGAAGGGTTCCCAGCAGCCCATGCTGCTTCCCACTGGTTCTCACAAAGTGCCTCTCTGGGTGTAGCAGGCTGGTGCTTCAGCTGAACCCTAGTACCTTTGTCTTTGGCTGCATTTTTTCTGATCATTTATTTTCACGTGTTTTAGGAAGCTGTCTCAGCTCTTAGAGTGCTTAATAAGCTCGATAGGGAACAATAATTCTCTTGGCAAGAATCTTACCCTGATGTGTTTACTGCAATGCAGCTGCATGCTGGATAATAGAGATGTTTCCAGTTTTGCCGTGGTAACATGGGGCATCCTTTGTGAACAGTGCCCATTGCCTTGATGTCTACAATATCACCTTTCTACTAGATCAGTGTGTATGTGGCTAAGAGAAGTGCTCCATGTTTTCTAAAAGGCCTGGAGAACACAGCCTGGTGCTTTCCCTTTGTGTTGGTCATTTTGGTGATTTACCGGAAGTTGGCAGTGCCAGCTGAAAGGAAAAGGCTTTCCTCAAAAAAAAAAAACAAAAAAAAAACAACAAAAAAACCACATTTTGATGTTATAATCAGAATACACCTTAAGATATGTGTACCCTTAATGTATTAGTACTTTGTTATTGTTCTTTAGAGCTGTCAGTCTTATAATTATCTTCATAGTATCGATAAAATAATATTCTTTGTTATGTTTGGACTGTGTTTTTCTTCCTCTAGTTTGATGTTTTTAGTGGTTATTTATTTTTTTAAAAGATTTATTTATACATACAACCTGGGGTACAGGTCAGAGGCGTGGGGCGGCGAGAAAGTTCACCAGAGACAGAATGGGGAGCAGAGCAAGCAGATCAGAAATACACTGCTGAGGGGAGCAGTGGGCGAGGCAGGAGAGGTCTGCCGCACCATGTGGGATTCTCCCCGCCCGGGTGTCGAACTCACATCGCGCGCTGCGGACAGCTTCACAGTGCAGCGCTCAACCGCTGCGCCACCAGGGAGGCCCTTTTAGTGGTTATTTGATTTGGGTGCTGAGTGCTAAGAAACTCCAGGATACAAGGAGAAGGATTGGAACTTATTCTCCACTGGGTACTGCTAACCTTGGTACCCAGTATTAGACTGGAAATTTGGTTTATGATTGTGTGGGGAAGAGATAGCATCTTTCTCACCAGGAGGTAACTTCATTATCTTTCAGGGAAGGCTAACCTCTTCATGGCTAGGGTATCTGAGCATTACGTGAAGGGAATAGCTTTTAATTACACCTAATTTAGCTCTCCTTATCTTCTTAAAGCCATATACCGAGTGGCCCCAACTGGAGAGTGTGGAGATAACTACATAGAGGAACAGAAGACCTCACCATGTTATTTTCTTTCCAGGACTGCTTAAATACTTTAAATATTATTTTGAATTTCCCCCCATGTGCCCTTACTTTTTTAAAAGTCTCATTAACTACTGCTACAATTATGTTGCATTACCTAAACCACCAGAACACTTAGAGACTTACTACAATAAGCATTTGTTTTTTTCACTTGTGGGTACTGTTGGGCTTTGCCTCCACCTTTCAACTCTGTTTGGCTCCATGTTTTCATTGTGGACCCCAGCTCCAGAGAGCATGGCTGCCTGAGAATGGACTTTTCGTGGTGAGCCTGGTCAGCCAAACGTGATGTAAGGCAAGTACGTAAAATTTCTCTGGTTCAGTTTCGTGGAGGATTCCATATGGCCAAGCCCTAAGTCTCTGTCATTTCATTCATTCGTATTCATTAATTCTGTTTTTGTTTAGCATCTAGTAAGGTTCTGAGGATATAGCAGATAATAAATGTGGACTCCTGGTACTTAGAATTTTCCATACATTTATCGGATAGCTGGCCTCTTGAATGACCGTGTGGTCTCATCATACTTAGAATGTTCTGGAAAATAAGTCTTATTGCTGTGTGCATGTCCATGTTACATTCGTCAGCACTTTATCCAGATCAGGCTTGGAGAAACTAGACAATGACAGTTGCAACTCAGTGTGTGCTTTGGCAGGCAGCTTGTTTCCAGGCCTCTCTGTCTGTAAAAGTAATGGTGTACTTAGTAATCGCTGAGGTCAAAATGCAAGTGAGGCACCAGTCGGTCAGTAGTGGGAAGCTTAAAATTAATCCCCTGAGATTTCTGTATCAGTATTTTGTGTGGAACCTGGGAATCAGTGTAATTCTTCAAAGCTCCCCAGGTTGAAGTTTGATTAATCATATTTTGGGACAAGCGCACACTTCAGTGTGAAGGTTCCTAGGGAACTTGGGGCCAAGTCTCAAAGTCTTTGGACAGGGTCTGGGCATCACAATTAAAAAAAAAATTCCTTTTTGAGGGGCAGCACTTAAGCTCACCATATTTTAATGTACCACCAGATTCGAGATCATTGGTAGTTGAATTTCAGAATAATTTTGGACTACAGTTCTTTACAGTTTTATCTGTTCTTTGAGGAAAAAAAGGTTTTCCAAACTTGTGGTCCCAAACCAGCATTCAGAAAAGGTTTATAAAGTTCACGGTCATATAATTTTATTGGTGAACAGGCACTAAAATAGTTTGGGCAGACTTCTAAGTAATTACTTAGGCAGCAGTTTGAGAGAAGACTGGTATTTAAGTTGTGGCCATCAGCTCCAGTTTCCTAAGTCAAGCTAGAATGCAGGGGAAGGCTGTATTACCCCAATAACTTAGAAACCAAGTGTACCATGCTAGTTTCACTGGAGATAGAGATCCCTCCCACATCTCTCAGGGGTATTCTGATCTAGCTGCAGAATATACACTACCAAATTCCAAATACTGTGTGTGTAGTCAAAATGAATGTGAAGTTGAAACTATTCCAACAGACTAAATTGGACTTTTGGAGATGATGTTGCTTGGTAAGTTAAAAACAAGGTTGCTTTGTTCCTCTGCTGCATCTGTTCCCTCTTCAACTTGTGATTTGTCAGAGCTTTGGGCAGTGTGGGAGCAATGTCCTGTGGCTTAATCTCCCCTCTGTCAGTGAATAAATAGCCAGGTAGATTGATTTTTAAGTCTGAGTGGCTAAACAGGTGCTATGCAAATATCAGCAGTGTCATTGTGCATTGACTTGATACTGATGAATTCATATTTATTGGATAGGGTCTTGGTTCCTGTGTCTGGTTTGTAGTTTAGCTGTGAACTGATGTAGTCATGTGGCCAGTCGTAGAGGCAGAAACTGGAAGGGGCTGCTTGCGTAAATTTGCAAAGAATCACTGCTTTGGACCCACGAGCCCATTCTCCTAACTCCTTGATGTGTTATTGTAGATGGAGAAACTCATGCCAGTGTCATGTTCTCTCTTTTACTTTTTTAAAAGATTTATTTATTTTTGCATACAAGCTCCACAGCGCTGTGCTTAACCTGTTGCGCCACCAGGAAGGCCCCATGCTATCTCTTAAACAATTTATTGGGCTACGTTTAAACTCTATTCCCTCTGCTTTTTCCACTGTGGAATTAGCCCCATGACGGGTTTTTGAGATTAGCTCCACCTAGTGGTGAATTTAAGTTAAAACTGGTAGTTGAATTCAGGGTTCACTGTGTACAGTACCTGAACATCCCTTGCAGGGTGGCTGAAGGGCAGGGGGAATATGGTTAAGTAGAAGGGAATAAAGGCCGAGTCAATACACTGGCAGACTGGGGGGATTTCTGAATTATCTAGAAGAGGTTGTTGAGAATCAGTCTGAGAATTCATAGTCAAAATTTAAAATCCAATATCTCTGCTGTAGGGAAATAATTGTCCTGAGTTTTGACTCCAATCTTACCATCTCTGCGATCTTTGTTAAGTCAGTGAGTGTTCTTCAATTCCATTTGCTTTATCTGTAAATTAAGAATAATGATATGTACATCTCAGGGGTGAGTGAGGATTAAGTGAGATAAATGTGAACTTTTTTGTAAGCACAAAAGTGCTATGCAAACATTAGCAGTTAACAGTTTGCACCACAATGGGAAGAATTTGGGTTATGTGTGAAGTAGTACTTACCGATAGCATTGTGGCATGCTTCAGGCCTCATGTGAAGATTTTGTTTGTAGAAATAATAAGAGTTCAGAGTTAGTATTTACAGAACTAGGATGTTAGAATTCAAGGTAGTTGAGAACTTTCTTTAAGAAAAACCTAAGACCCAGAGGTGGGGTTCCTTCCAAGCTGTTTAACTTCGTAAAACACAGTTCCTTTTCTCCAAAGACTAGCCAGGTGCTTCATTTCTGAATTGCTTTGTTTTTCTGGGACCCCTTAGAGGCAGGGAAGCAGGAAACCTTTATCCTGGCAGTTTCTCCTCTGACACAGAGTTACCAGGACTGGTTGTCTTAGGTTTACCAATTATTTGAAGCTGGCATGAGGATCTTGCCCATCCAAGCCAGTTTATGAATATTAGGGATAAGAACTGTTCAGAAGACTTTATTAAGAACTATAAATCTCTCAAATGCTTTTGTTTATGTGAAACCATTTTAGCAGATGTGTATTTATTGCTGAAAGGCCCATTGTGATGTAGCAAGATGATTCTAGGAAAAACCAAAGTGAGGGAGGGTTACTGAGTACACCAGGAAGAAGAGAAATCATGCTTAGTTGTGTATGTGTAGAGTATGTGTGGGGGGTGTGTTTGTGAAAAGGTATCAGGAAAGCCTTCTTGAAAAAGGCAGTATTTTAATTGTACCTTGAAGGATGGGTCTGATTTGGACATGCAGCAATACGTAGGGGTGGGTGGGGGACCTGGTGGCTGAGTATAGATTTTTAGATGAAAGGAATGTAAACAAAGATGAGAGACCCTGGCGTGTTTGGCGAATAGCCAGGAACAGTACTTAGGGATCAGTATAGTGGGAAGAAAACTAGTACTAAAGGCCCCATAAGTAACTGTGATTAGTTCCATTTAGAGTGGGTTCTGCTCTTCTTACTGAGGATCATAAAGGGTGTGGAACATAGTCATTGATCAAGCAAAAGCTGTTTCCTGAGCACTTACTGTTTACTGAGCACTTACTGTTTGCACGATGTTAAGCCCGCAATTATCACACTTAGTCCTCATAACAGCACAGAGAGAGTGTTAACCACAAGTATCTTCATTGTCTAGAGAGGGACTCTGAGACTCCACAATTGCTTAATATCTCATGCTGGAGGTGGAATTCGGGCAAGGAAGTTTAGGTAAGGACCTTTAACCTGTTCCTTGCATGGTCTTCTTCTGTGAAATGGAAAAAGCTAGATTTACCTTGCCGGGTTGTCAGGGTTAAAGGAAATGCTGTTTGTTAAACACTTAGCATAGCGCTTGACGGGTGAGGGGTTCTTGGCAGTAAATGGGATGGATTGAAGACGACATCACCATCACTGGCTCATGTCAAACCAGAACCAGAGAATTCTGCTGCTTTCTGGGTCTTAGGCTGATATGTGAATGAGGGCCCCTCAGCCCCACTGCTGGGAAGAGGGTAAGACTTAGCTTGAGTGTGTATCATCTGCTCCTTTATACTTCACCTCTAACTAGCTCTGTGATAGGGCTGGACATTTGTCTGAGCTCCAGACTCACCGTGGAGCCTCAGGAACCAACTGCCTGGACCCCTTTTGCAAAAACCTTGTGAGAACTCCCCTGGTCTGATGGGAAAGGGATTTTGGTCTTGCTTCTGAAGTTCGTACTCCCTGAAGAACTGTGCTCTTTCTTCCAAAATTTGAGGACTTCACAGTTGTGTTGGTGTTAGGGAGTTTGGCGCCTCTCTCGGCAGCTTGTGAAAAGTGGCCAGGCACCTGTGAATTCTTCACTTGCCTCATGTGAGAATGACCTCACCTCAGGATCTGAATTTGTGGTTATCTCATCTGCTGCTATAAAATTCTTCCATCTGAGATGCCCGCTTATTCCAAGCTCAGTGTTTCCTTCTCTGAGCCCTGGTGGATGTAGAGTGACGAATGGTGCCGTTGCTTTGAGCTTGTAGCATGGCGTTGGTGTTCCCCATTTCTGCCTGGTAGCACCGCCACTGCTGGCCAAAGCTCTGGGTTGGGAGTCGGGGCGAGAACCCCATTGTAGAAACAGAAAAGGTGTCATTTGGAATAGCAGCTGTGACCGAAGCGAGCCCAGCAGTCCTGCTCCTCGCACTGCTTCCTTGTTCCACACGCAAATACACACTCTTGGCACCCTGTGGGCTCTCAAGGGCTCGGCCCAGAGGTTTGAACAGTGGTGTGGGGTCATCTTGGTAGCTCTAAGGGTTTTTTGCTGTGGGACAGGTAGTAAAAATCTATAAAACCTGCATGTTGAGTTTCAAGAATTAGGTTTTCATAGATATATGTGAGAGGTTCTAAATATTGGTTCACGCTACAGCATTTTGTATGTTGCACCCAGTAAGGCCTGATTTGGTTTTTGCTTGTGTAGGGTAGTTACGGTTTCTTAACAGTGGCAGACACTGTCTGGGTATATAGTAAGATCCAGGTATTCATATGGTCAGCACGCAGCTATATCCCTTTACAGATAATACTCTCTAGAGTAGCCTGTCTGTCTCTACTACAGCTTATATAAAATAGGTAGGCCATTTGCAGCTGATAATTGTGTTTCAGGAATCATTCTAGTGCCCTAGGACTTTTGTCAAGAGGAGCAGTTCTGACTCTGAGGAGAAGCATACATATTTTGGAGGAGTAGCACCTCTGTTTGAATCTGACCCCATCAGTTTCTAGGTGTATTTGAGCAGATGACGTGAGTTGTGGAGTCTTGATTTACAGATCTATAAATTGAGCCAATTATTGCCAACCTTTTGTAGAATTGTCAGAAGGATTAGGGGTTAGGTATCTTCAGTCCCCAGTGAATGCTCAGTCAGGCAACAGGAAAGAGCTGGCTCTGTTAGGGAGTTCTCATAAAAGAGTACCCAGTTTTAGGATCTAAGTGGATTCCAGAGGTAAACCTCCCAGTATGACTTACTCTGTGCTTAGACTTCACTGATTTCAGGAATACTTGTTTGTGTCGAGGCCTGTGATCGCGCTGGTGATTGAGAATGTGAACTCACCTGCTGTGTGGTCCTGGGCAGTTTAACTGATGCTCTTGTGGGATGATGATAACGCCTGCCTCAGGGTTGCTGTGAACATTAGATGAGTTAGTGTGCACAGTGACTGTACTAGTGCTTGGCTTTTATAGCTGGCTCTTATTTGATTGTCTTGAGGGGAGTTGGTTAGAGGTCTTGAGTCTTAGGAGGATAGCACGGATGGCAGGTATGAGTCGAGCGTTTCCTAGGAACTGTGTTGAACGGTTCTGCCACATTTAGTCACTGTCTGCAGGGATCTGAGACCACAGTTCTTATGCTGCATTTGTCTGTGGGGTGCCTTGGTGGGGTGCCTGGTACCTATCAAACTATATTGTATGCCCTTTACCCATACACTGTGATTCATTCGTTTTACAAATACCCCTTAGTGACTCTTATGAGCAGGTGGTCAGAGCAAGATTCCATATGCTGTGGGATCTAGCATTTTCATAGTGGACGGCAGACAAGTGAAATGTGTGGGCAAGGGCTTCCCTGGTGGCGCAGCGGTTAAGCGCTGCGCTGTGGAGCTGTCAGCAGCGGCGACACGAGTTCGACGCCTGGCCTGGGAGATTCCCATACGGCGCGGCAGACTTCTCCTACCTCGCCTGCTGCTCCCCTCAGCAGTGTATTTCGGTTGATCTGCCTGTTCTGCTCCCCACTCTGTCTCTGGTGAACCCTCTCACCA
>PVIJ01018925.1:0-25027 GCA_004024925.1 Scalopus aquaticus
GGACTATAGGGAGGCGGGGTGGGAGAGAGACACTCAGCGGTGGGGGAGGGGGGAGGGGAGGATAAGGGCACAAAATGGAAGAGAGGAGAATACAGGGGACCATGGAGATGGATCACGGGTGAATTGGTGGTGGGCTGCCCAAGGGGAATACAAAATGTAAAAGACACAAATAACAATAAAAAAAATGGAAAAAAAAATATCATGGTAGATTTCAAATCAAAAATATCAAGGATAAAGAGGGTCATTTCATCATGATAAGGGAATCAATTCATCCAGAGTATATAACGATCATAAATGTCAACATGCTTAGTAATAGAGCTTCAAAATACCTGCAACAAAAGTTGATAGAACTGAAAGGTGAAGTAAGTAATTCTATAACGACAGTCAGAGATTTAAATGCCCCTCTCTCAATAATTAATACAATAGGTAAATGGAAAATCAGCAAATGGAGACACTTGACTAACTATGAACTAATGTGGCCATAAAGATTAACTTAACACTTACAAAATATTCTCTCCACCAAAAGAAGAATACATGTCTGTTTCAAGTACATATGGCATATTTATCAGCATATCAATGGATTATACTATGGGCCATAAAGCAAGTATCGATAAATTTAAAAGCATGCAAACTATGCAAAGTGTGTTACATAACAACAATGGTACTAAATTAGAAATCAGTAACAGAAAGATCTTTGGAAAATCCCCAAATAACACAACTCTAAATAATGCATGGAAAAAAACAAATTAAAAACAGAAACCAAAATAAAAATTAGAAAAATATTTTGAACTGTATCAAAGTGAAATATGACTTTGTGGACTGTACCAAAGCAGAGTTTTAAGGAAAAGTTATAGCACTAACCACTTATATTACAGGAGGAAAGGTCTGAAGGCAATAACCTCAGCTTCCATGATTACCTACAAGTTAAATGACTTGAATCTCAAGTTAAAGAACAAGTCTTTGGGATTCTACAGTCTCTGGATTCTCTTTCGAGAGTCTTACTTTTATCCTCTTTTGGTGACTGGTGTTGACAAATGGGTCATGTTTCTTCTTTCTTTCACAGCCTCTCACCCCAGCTATGAAAAAGTTCTCCACCCCCACTTGAATCCCCTTAGGCACTTAAGCAGAATCCAGGTTCAGGCTCGGGAGAAAGGCTACTTGGGAAAGGGCATTTAAGTCAGTTTCTAGTTTGGTAAAAACAGTGCTCTATCTTGACCAGTTACCCATCCACCTTGCTGGCCAAGATGTCTACATAGAAGTCTGGGGATCAAAGCACTATAGATTATGTCTTTGTCTGCTTGATCTGCCATAACAAAATCCACAGATTGGGTGACTTAAACAACAGAAAGTTATTTCTTACATTTCTTGAGTCTGGAAAGTCCAAGATGAAGGTGCCAGCCAATTCAGTTCCTGTTGAGAGCCCTCTACTTGGATTTCAGATCACAGACCTTTATGGCCTCATATGGCCTCTCTTCAGTACATATGTGCAGGGAGGAAGAAAGAGAGATTGCTCTCTCTCTTCCTCATTTTATAAAACCAATAATCTCATCATGAGGCCCCACTTTCATGACCTCATCTAACCCTCATTACCTTCTAAAGGCCCCATCACTAAAGACATTGGGGTTTAGGACTTCAACACAGGAATTTGGAGGGTTACAAACCTTCAGTCCATAACAGAGTGCTTCTACAAAACAGCTCTTCCAGGAATCTGTAAGCATTATTTCCTTCTTGAAGACCCAGCAATATTATGCATCACTTTGGACAATAGGAAAGAGCACTTCATTAACACAGGGCACATAAACACATCACACAACTAGTAGAATATCCTTAACAAGAAGAAAAGGAGACAAGCTGCAGAAGGGGATGAGAGGCAGTAAGAACCTCAGAGTAGCTGAAGGCCAATAGTACAAAGGCATGACTTCTTAAAAAAACAAACAAGCAAATAAAGAACTAAAGAGAGAAAAGCAAACCAAGAACAAAAGAACAGCATGGCTTCTCATCCAAACAGACCTTCATTGTCCAAAACCTTCAGGTCTTGGCCCTGTGAATCATCAGCTGTGGGACTTTGGACAAGTCACTCACCTCTCCACAGCTCAATTTCTGTATTTGTAAAATGAAAATAGTAACAGAAACCACTTCTCAAATTTGCTGCAAGGGTAGGAGACTTTATGAAGAACACTTGAAAATGTTTGTTACAATATTAATGTTACCAGTCATTTAGATCAGTGTCTTCTCAGCCTTTATCTCCCACCAGAGACACACTTCTGAGATACCACATAACTGTGCTCCCAGAGTTTCTGTCCCTCCCCCTCTCTCCTGGTGTGAATATTCAGAGATGTTAGACTCAGGTTAACTGCTGTCCTCCCAGTCATGAATTTTAATAGTCTGAATTATATAACCCCACCATGCCTTCTTGTAAGAATTGAAAAACCCGAGTCTCTTCCAACTACTTTGGTTAAATATTTTCTAGTGTATTTTAGGATTACTTCAAAGAAAAATGCATTAATTCACTAACGCAATAAATACTAAGTGTCCACCAACTGCTATTCTAAGCACCAAGTATACGACAGTGAACAAAATAAACCAAAGTCCCTCATATTTCAAATCAGTATAAATAACTGTAATAATATAAACTTATTGAAGTTTGTTGATTTTGAGAACTTCTGTTTAGAACAGTCTCCATATGCAAATAAAATTGCTATTCAATTTGTATTTTGACAGTGTAAACTAATGAAGGTATTTTTAGTGTTAGAGATAAAGGAATCTGGAGATTTATCAGACAAAATGAACAAGAGAATGACAGGTAAGAAGGAAAATGAACATGCTGAGAAGAGCAAGAAAAATCTCCTTGTGACAATCATTAGTTTCTCATGTTTTTTTTTAAAGGTTTATTTTATAATATAAGAAGGGGGGGAATCCTGAGATGTTTAGAATATGTTATAGGCGCCAAATCTACATGAAATGTAACTAACTGAAAAATTGAAACGGCACGTGGGTTTTCTTATCTTTATAGTTTTTAAATTTACCGTGTACCTATTTTACTAAATGTTCACAACCAAATATTTGACAGGGTGCAGAAAGTCAGTTTCATTGGCAGTTATGAAATAATCTTTGAAGCTTTATACCAATCATATCAAAACTAGCAAAAGTTTAGCTGTACTATTTTTTGATGACCGGAGGGAAACTGTCTGGGTTTCTTCTTTCATAGTGAGTCTTTTGATACTGCATGATACGGCAATCGGAGAGTGCCAGTTTTCTATTTTGCTGGCTCGGTGCCTTCTACAAATTGCTAACTCATTATATAGAGTAGAATTAAGAGCCTGTCCAAATCAACAGGCATCTGGTGCAGAGAGTGCGAGTTCTCCCCCAGTGCCCATATTCTCTTTCTTCTGAGGAAATAGAAATCTTAGCTAGGCACAGCATTCACAAAGGCCAGTAAGATGTTGGAAAGCAGCTTACAGGCATCCGAAGCAACAGCAATGGGGTAAATGAGAAAGATTTATAGCATTGAGCAGTGTCTGCTGCTTCTTGCTACTTTTAGCAACATCCTGCAGAGGGATGGACCCCAGTCAGAGCTAGCCAGACAGCAACCAAAAATGGAAGAGAACATAGCTCTGCAAGAGTCACTCTTTGCCCATGGCCTGAGATTTCAGAGCCCCACACAGCTCCAAGAGCCAACTGTTTTCCGCAACGCCACAGTGGGGCAGTTTAAAGAGACTGCGAAAAGGGAAGACTTGGTAAGAGATCAAACTGTAGCTCCTCCTGCTCCTTCCTTCTTGGCCTGTAAAGGAGAACCAGATCAAAGGTAAAGAGCACAGTAAGGATGTCAACTTTCCACCCGAACCTATTAAGAAGACTTGAAGGAAGCGGCCATCAACTTGAATGAGAGGAAGATGAGTCAGCATAGAGAACAGTGAATAAGCAGGAGAACTTGTCTGGAATAAATCTTGGGGCTGTGGATACTTCGATATATAATTGACACACAGCGAATAGAACAGAAAGTTGCTAAGGGTTAGAGGGGGTCCAAAAGCCTGAAGAAACCAAAAGGCTGGCTTGCAAATGCCTGTGACCACTAGAACCTCCAAGTACTGTTCAGACTCCCAAACTACTCAGCGGGGAACAGGCTATGAAAACTGAACAACCCCAAGAAAGATCCACTGCAGATGTGGTTATAATAATCAATGGAAATGAACCTTCCAGAAGGTAGAGACTAGGGCCAGAGAGAGCAATGAATAGGAGATTACTTTAAGAGAACAGAACTAAGGGCTGTCAAGGAATTTAAATGCAATGCTAGACAAGGAGCTTTTGCATTCCCAAACCAGTAGGACTAAATAAATTGCTGCGAACTGATGACTACTGAGTGCGTTGCACTTGTCCCTTTCCAGAATCAGTGTTTCTGTTCTTATCACCTTGCTCCTCCTCCACCATTATTCTGTGGATGGGGCACACCGCTTGTCTTATTTTTCACAGATTGCAAGATCATAAGGAGACACATCTGAACCTGACAGAGGGGATCACACATCTCTCAGAGATGCTGGGCTTTGAGATGTTTTCTCCTTTGGTGACAGGTATGTTCCATGTGTGGGAAGAAGGGCAAGTTGAGAGGTGTATGTGGCTAGTAGCAGAATGGGAACACCTGGGTTTATAAAAGGATCAACATGCCTTTGGCTCAAGATTTGCTACATGTCCTTGGAAGAGGAAAAGAAAATCATAAAAAGAAATGGCTAGTTCAAAGTCCAAATTCTGATTTGATGATGTGAAATGTCCAGCTTGCTACAAGATCGTGGCAGTTTTCAGCCACGCAGTGATTCTTTGTGTAGGTAGTTCAAACAGTGTTGTGCCAGCTGGCAGGGGAAAAACCGGACTCACAGAAGGTGTTCATTCAGAAGAAAGCAACACTAGAGATCTATACAACTTTCTGAATTTGTGTAATAGCATGGAAAACCTTATCAGTTCAGGGATTCTAGTTAATCTACCAACATATGTAATTATGTTGAATTATATAAGGAACACAACAGTCATCTCCTTTGGTGTCAGTTTTTCGTTAAAGTTTTGATTATGGGCAAAAATATAAAAAGACCAGCAGAAAGGCAGCGGCTTGTAGTTTCGCCCAACGTGTTTGTCTCTTCTTCATTCGCAATGGACTTTGAGCTGATTATATGGTTACCTAAGATAAAACTTCATTTCCCAGCATCCCTTGTAATTAGACGTGGTCATGGGACTCAGTCCCGGCCGAGACTATGTAGGAGGCCGAGCTGTGTGTAACTTCCAGATTGCGCTGTTAACGGGAAGGCGCACATCTTACGCGTCCTCCTTCCTGGCTGCTCCTGTGTGGAGGTACAGAGAACATTCTGGGATCAGGTAAGTCATTATACATCATAATCTTATTCTAGAAAGTCAGAAGAAAATGGAGGATTTTTCAGTTTTGTGTAAGAATGACAACTTCTTTAGTGTCAGCAATATGAAATGTGATAAAGGATTAATAACTATACCATATTAACAAGTCACTCAAATGTAGAAGAAAGACACAAAAGCCCAGAGTTAAGGGAAGGAACAGACAATTGACTCTTAAGGAAACACATAAGGTGATGTATTGGAAGATGTTTATCTCATATAGACACTGCAGGAGTGATAATGAAACTAATCTAGAGAGTTCATGTTATACCTGATAATTTTATTAGCAACTGTTTATTGAGGACCTGTTTCATGCTAGGCTCTTATGCTAAGTGGTTCATATCATTTAATCTTCACATTTTATATATGAGAAAATGAGGCTTGAAGAGGTTCAGCGGCTCACCCAAGAAGTGGTCAGAGCAGGATTCCAAATCCAGTGGCTTCTGACCTCAGAGTCAGAGTGAGCCCTCGCGACTACTAAGTTGAGAACAACATTTGTGACAAGAAGATACTCTGCCAGAAAAACTAGGAAAGTGACACACTCGTTCACTACTGCCGAGTACTGTCCACTACGGCCTTTCTCTTTGCTTGTTCCTATCATAGGGAACTAGCTCCCAGGCTTCTTTGTTCTCCGGCTTCTGAGTGGGTTGCCCAATAGATAGTACTCACAGAAGATCAGAGAGCAACAAGAGACAAAGGTCCAAAGTTCTATTCTCGAGCTCTCTTTCTGCTGCTTATAGCGGCACTTCTGCGGATCTGGTTATTGCCAAACCAAATATCCCTAATGGTCTCAGCTACTACTGAACAGTGCTGATGGGCAGACCCTGTCATGCCTCCAGATCTCTTCAGATGGATCCAGGTGTCCCTTCACAAATAGGGGTTACCGCAGCTCCCCGTTGTCACCAATCTCTGGTTTATTTTGCCATTGATTTCTCAGCTGCTCTATTGCGAAGTCAGTTTCCAGTTCATTTTCCCTCTGTTAAAAGTACCAGAGTGTTTTCTGTGCTTTTGCTAGAAGCCGACTTAATATGCCTGTTTTGGAAATAAGAGCAATAATAATGACCACACATCATCATGTTGACTCAGGTTTCTACCCTGAAAAGTGTATACTAATTTAACAGAATAATTAAAAAATTATTTAACAGAAACAACAAAATTTGCACATAGATGTCCATGTTGGTATTATTTATAATTGAAGAAAATTGAAAACTACCTAAATTTGCCTGATATTAGGAAAATGCATTTAAAAATCAGGGTATTTAACACAGTGGAATAATATGCAGCCATTATAATTATTGTTATCAGTAAGATTTTGCTAGATTGTATTCCAGTAAGAGATGATCCTCACCTCTCAGTGACTGTCACAGGTTTAGTTCTCACTCAGGTAACTGTCCTTTGTAGGTTAGCTACAGTTCTGCTTCTTCCCAGAATCCAGTGGGAAGGACCAATCCCATCAAAGAGCAAGGATAAAATAATACAATAGCTTTGAAACTATACTCAGATATGAGATATACCATTTTGGTCAAGTGCCACTGGCCAATACACGTCACGTGGCCAAGTGTCATATCAAAGGGACAGATGCTGCTTCTAAGGGAGGCCCACCAGCCATGGCTCTGTAGATAGGGCTCCAGAGGAAGAGGCAGCGAATATTTTCAATAATAATAAAATTCACGACAATAATGAAGACTATGAACAAACAGAAAATATTTGATACAATGATAAAGAATTCACAAAAAGTTTTTATAGATACTATCGTGGCATCTGCTAGCTGTCCACGCTCTAACTTCTTCCTGGGCATGGAAAGTTAGATGCATTCATATGACTGACGAGCTCTCTGACAGTCTGTAAGCTCTCTGAATCCTGTCTTTGGGGTTTTACCAAGGGGTCATTAAGTAGGCACACATAATTAAATCACTGGCCATTTGGGATTAATTCACCTTCCTATCCCTTTCCCCTCCCCAGGTATTTGGAGAGGGCAAAAGTTCCAGCGTTCTAATCACGGGGTTGGTTCCCTTGGCAACCAGATCCCAACCTTAAGGGCTTTACAAGTCACCTCGTTAACATAAACTCAGGCGTCCACGAAAGGAGGTTGTTGTGACTTACAGAGGGCACTTTATTGCTCTTATCACTGCAAATTCCAAAGGTTTTAGGAGCTCTATACCAGGAAAGGGACAAAGATGTAATATATTTTTCTTACGACAAATCAAAATACACAAGGACCCACCTCTCATATACCCTGATTTACCGTCTCCCAGTCATGTCTCACATATTCTAGGCTCATGACAGTGGACCAGGAGATCCTAAAATTAGAAGTAGAAAGATTCTTGTGATGTAATCAGTCCAGGAGCATGAAATTGAGAGGAGTAAAGAAGTGAACTTTTTTTGGTACCAGAAGGAGAAGGAGTTTTTCCATCCTCTACATAATTTCTTCTTGGTACAATTGTAACAATACTGAACAACTTTAATTTTGAATATTTATGATTTCATTTATAACAACTAAACATATATTTACTCATTTTCATTATGAGTTTACATATGACCATTGGGACTATCTCCTTCCCATACTTTCCCCAACCCCTGCTCTCCCAAACACTCCCCCCAGACCCATAGTTTCCAGACACAAATGGTATAACTTCACTTGCTACATCCTGTTATGTTTATTTGTTTATGTGACAGTTTTCTCCAATAGACTGGAACTACCTTGAAGACAGGAACTTTGTCTTCTTCATCTTCATAACCTCAGAACCTGGTTCCAGAAATGTATATAGAAAAATGAAAGAATTCCAAAGGCACTTGCTGTTTCTGGTGCTCCTGGCAGATGGGAAGGGAAGAGCCAAATTCCCACCTTGGCTGGACCAGTTAGCTAGTACCTTGGGCAATTCTCCTCACTTTATGCCCCGTTCTGCTCATCTGTTGAATGTCTCTTTGTACCCCATGTTTGCTGTGAAAAGGAAGCTCTGGGGTTGAGAAAAGACTCAAGGTAACGTGGGAGAGAAAGGGTCGGAAACAGAAATCATTTATGTTTCTTGAAGGGCTGGCTATGATCTTCTCAAGAGCAAAGAAAACTCAGTTACAATAACTTATAAGTAATAATTCACAAATCAATAACTTTTGGTGAGGTGGGTTTTGAATCCTTCCTTTATCCAAACTCATACCTCTGGCTTTCTAGGTTTGTTTCCTTTTATAAAATTACTATAGATTTAACATATGAAGAATTGCAACATTTATTGACCCTTAATTTATGTTCAACACTAAGCACTAGACTCATATAGAATTCATTTTATTAAGACAGAATATAAATAGTTTCAGTCTCTTTGCCTTCGCCATACTCAGTCACGGTCTTGAGTGTTCAACCCAGTCCCTTCTTATACTCATTCATGGTATATTGATTTAGATTTTTTTTTTCATCAAACAGAAAGTATATCCCAAACAGCATGTTTATGCAAAAGCAATATATATTAGTTCATGCTACTTAATAGTATAGGGGATAGGGCTGGTTTGATACAGGAATTCAAATGATCTCAATCTCTCAGATTGCTTTCGTTGGGTTGGAATTTTAGAAAGGAATTCCCATTGTGGTCATGAGATGCCCGTAACAGCTCTAGATTTTCCATTCCTTCAGGAAAAAGTGAGGATGTATTTCCTGGATATACCAGTAAAAAGTCTCATTGCATCTGATTGACTCTGCCAAGTTATGTGCCCACCCCAGTTACTGTGGCCTGAAGAATATGAAACTCTGGGCTTCCCTGGAGGTTCAGGGGTTAAAGTCTCAGCGCTATTAAGCTATCATCAGCCACTGAGGCCTGAGTTCGACCCCCAGCCAGGGAGCTTCCCACCCCAGATCTTGTATGAGAAATAAATAAATCTTTGAAAAAAAGAATATGAAACTCTGACCAGACTAATATGATCACCCATGAAGCGAGAGCTGGGGGGTAACTTCACTAGAGGCACACACACTTAAAGTCGGGAGTAGCTTCCTGAATCTTCCGCCAAGGGAAATCTGGCATGTAGGATAGCAAAAACCTGTCACTCCAACATATTTCTTCTAGGCAAAGGCTGATTTCATGAAGCTCTGAAGACTGGGTGGAAGTTGCTTTTGAGAAAGTTATTTTTTACATGTAAATTTCTATAAGGGTATGTATGGGGAAGACCTGATCTCCTTATCTCTTTTCAGTGGAGAAGGTTGAACTTAAATCTGAATACCCTTGTCTACTGTGCCTTAGCCAGTAATCTCCTTAACTGACCTTCCCTTTCTCCCCCTCCAAGACCTTCTGTCTTAGCTAAGCTATTGGTATTTAAGGTGGTGTGAATTTCTCTATTATGCTGAATCACTACTATACATATGGGACATATAGATACTATTGTTAAACTTCCTTTTGGCCTTTTTTTCTCATCAGTCTTTCTGATGTTTGATTATCCACAACCCAGAGGAAACCAGGGGATGTAGGATGAATTCCTTATGCCCCAAGAGAAGGGTTAGTGAATGCTAGACAATAAAACAACTCAGTCCGGTATACTTAAGTTTACTATACAGGGATCTTAGATTATGTTCTCTGAAAATAGATTTTGAGATACAGGAGGTTTATTGAGAAGTTCTCTGGGAGGTAGTAGAGAAAAGGAAGGAAGTAGAGAAAACAAGATTGGACAGAGGAAGACATTATCCCATAATGAATTTGCAACCGAGGCATCCACTTATCTTAGATGGAGCTCTGAAGTTGGAATGGGCCTTCAAAGTTGTCCCAAATTAATGGAAGCACCCTAATCCTTTGTATTTCCACATTAGTCAAGCATGGGCTGTGGGTCACTGACTGAAAGAGTCTGTATCTTTTGTGAGGCAGACCCCTGAGGCAAAGGCAATTACCAGCGAAGGCCATAAAGGCAGGCTGCCAGGAAGCACCGTGCCAGCAACTATGGGACAGGGTGCTCGCCCTGAGAGGGGGATCTCTGAGAAACAGCGCACTAGCTGCCATAATTCTCTCTCCCAGTGCAATAATTTTAATGATCTCACTCCATATGAATTCTTTGTAATTCACCTTCCCACTCATTCTGTTCTACCTACCTACCCAAAAATGGTGTTTTCCTCTCAGTCTTCTCCTACCACCATTATCCACCCACTGATGTGTAGCAAACTCATCTTGCTGGCTCATTAGTGATTTTTTTTAAAGAAATCTATTTGTGATTCTTTCAACTTGAGAGTTGAGGAAGTAGGCAACTGCCAGCTTGTGTATGAGGGTGCTATCAGAGCATCCTTGAGCTCACCTAGCATTAAGGAAAGGTAAATTAAGAGTCACGGTGAATTTTTGAGAAGTAGATATTGAACATGTTTTCTATCTGAAGTGCACTTTTTGGAAAAAGGAATTAGAGATTACTTTGTTCTGGTGAAGACAACTGGTCCCCTAAATGCTTTTATTCCTATTTTTAATTAAATTTTGACTTCAAGCAAGATAAAGGCTTTTGAACCAATTTTAAGTAAGTTCTCTCTTCTGAGAGATAGGTTATCACTCTTAAGATGACAGCCTTGGTAGAGATGAGCACGTGGGGAGTTGACCACTGGATAGGGGTACAGGTGGCTAGGACTGGGGGCTAGCAGGTAAAAGGAAATACAGGAAAGTGTTGTTCTTTTTACCAGCTGGAGTTGTTGCGATTGGTGCACTATATCCAGCAAGGTCAGGTGATGACCCAATCCTCTTAGGTTGACAGATTCCAAATGAATCCTGGTGCGCATAGGTGAGTCATGTTGCAGCCCATTATCCATCACTAGATGCACAATTCCCAGGTCAGACCATGCTGAGATAAGAGATCATAAGCATGTCTTGATATGGGATCTGGATGGAAGAGTGGGGTTCCTGGGTCACTGGTGTCTCTTCCTTCTCTGTCCTCTGCACTTCATTAGTAACTTTATTTTCCCTCTTTAGTGTCATGGTATAAGAGGACTCAATTCAGTTCTTCCTTGTGGTTACAATAAGGAAAATTAGAATAAGCTGCCTTTAATTCTTCCAGCAAGCTCAGAAGGCATTCTGACACATTCATTATTTAGGGTACTGACCAATCCGGGGGCAAGAGCTAAATGAATATTAGGTGGGGAGCAAAGTAAGAGGTAGAATATAGGGAAACATTTAGATTATGAGGCACCTCTTTCTCACTAAAAATCACCAAATCATAAGGTAAAAATCAAGGGGTCTACAAAGAAGGGAAAATTAATACAATTTAGAGTACTGAAGTACAAACACAAATGTTTGAAAGTGATACTGAGAACTCATGCGGGGTTATAAGCAAAAAGCAAACGGGACCTCCCTGGTGGCCTGGGGGTTAAGTCTCAGTGCTATCACCCAGACAGCCCTCCCAAGCCGGGGAGCTGACCCACATGGCGCAGCAGACCTCTCCTGTCTCACCCGCTGCTCCGCCCAGCAATGTATTGCAGTAGAACCGCTTGTTCTACTCCCCACTCTGTCTCTGGTGAATCCTTTCGCCACCACCCCCCCCCACACACTTCTGGCCTACACCGCAGTTTTTCTATGCAGAAAATCTTACAATAAAGGCATAATTCTTGGGGAAAAAAAAAAGCAAACGGGAAACAGGGCCCTGCCTTCTCCTGAGGGATGGCCACACCAAATTCAACTTCTCAGGGGACTTTCTCCCCTCAAAGGAGGACTGTAATATCCCATCAGCCCTGGTCCCAGGTAATGCCTATAAAATAGCTGGCATTCCAAATGCAAATTGCCTGGCAGCAAACAAGCAATATTCCGAAGGGAGAGCAAGGGATCCTGTCCGTGGGACTCAGCTCGTCCTTTAGGCCCGTTGTGGGCTCCCTCTCACCAAGGCTTACTTAACCACTACTGGCCAACCCATCACCTGCACAAATCCACACTAAGCTGCAGTATGGCACCATTTCTCTAAAAGACCCGGTCAGCTATTTGGGCAAATTGATTACTTTGGATTCCTTCCGCATGGGGTGTGTGACTGGCAGCAATTCATTCGTTCCAGAACTGATTCATACTCATAAGAATTTACTTTCCCTGGCCTCAGCTTCCCTGACAGCACCACCATTCAAGAGTTCAAAAAATGCTCATTTATTGGTGGGTATCCCAGAGAGTATTGTCTAAAGCCAGCGGACCCATCCTACTGCATGCGACCATGAGAAACTCCTGCTCTCATCATATACTTCATCACTCAGAAGCAGACAGTTTAATGAAATGACCCAAGAAAGCCAGCTAGCCTTTCAATCATACCCTCTGGAACTGGGGTGACTTGTTGAAAGGGAGCCCTGTTGGTCCCACTGACAGCTTCTATTTGTGTCACCATGAGTGACCCAGGTGAGACCAGGAGAAGAGCTGCCCAGCTGAGCCAGACCCAAATTGCTGACCTACTGCATAAGGGGCAATAAAAGGGTTATTATTCTAGACCATTGTGTTTTGTAGTGGTTTGTTATGTGGCAATAGATTATTGATACAACAGGTGAGATATCTGGGGCCTTCCTGGTGGTGCAGGGGTTAAAGTCTCAGTGCTATCAAGCTCTCGCCAACCACTGCAGCATCAGTTGGCATGAGTTTGATCCCCGGCCAGGGAGCTTCCCACATGGCGCAGCAGACCTCTCCTGTCTCGCCCGCTGCTCCCCCTCAGCAGTGTACTTCAGTAGATCCGCCTGTTCTGCTTCCCACTCTGTCTCTGGTGAATCCTCTCACACAACTCTCTCCCCCCCACCCCCACCACCTCCAGCCTACACCTCAGTTCTTGTATGCATAAATAAATAATAATAAATCTTAAAAAAACAGGTGAGAGATCTGAAATGGTACACAAGATATGTCTGATACAACAGAAGAGATACATGCTAAGTTTTATCACATTCTAAAGAGAGCTTCTAGGCCCATCCCTAAAGGCTCACCAAGAGGCAGTAAAACTGGTTCTATGACTATCACTCAAACACTTCCTCCAGCTGAAATAAGAGAAGATTAGAAGGGAGATTTTTATTAGTTTCCATCTTCCTGGGAGTGTTACAGATTTTTTTCTATTGGGGAAGGCAAAGTCAAGGGAGGGGACCTGTGAGATCTGAGTGAGGAGTGTCTGTCTTCAAGATGTGTTGCCTCCAGCCACTTACTGGGCTAGGGAACAGAAACTCTCCATAGTGCCAACGAGAGAGAATTTTACGGACAGCTGGCCATGGAGACTTCGAGTTTGGAGACTGGGGCCAGCGTAGACATCGCTGCCTGCCTCTTGCCAGAAGAACTCTGAAGGCAGGAAGCTCACTGGAGCAGCAGTAACAGTGCAGTATGTCTGTTGTTCGACAGGGCAAGGATATGTGAGTTTCCCACAGAGCAAGTGACTATCACAGAAAGCTTGAGGGGATCCTGACAGTAAGAAGTTGTGGTATTCCACTAGAGCTGAAAAGTTAGAACAAGTTGAGTCAATATCAAAGAACCGTGTGGTGGGGAGATTTCTGAAGAACACACTTTCCCCACAAATGAGTCCGCATTTGGATGCCAGTCACATGTAGAAGGCATAGACGACCAAGACAGGACTTACAGTAGCATCGAAAAGTAGGAGGCCAGAGGCTGAGTAGAGGCTAGACAGAGAACAGGGCACACTTGTGTCCTATGATGTGCTAACAGACCTTCCCCATGGGCGCCTAAGAACAACCCCCCAAAGATATCAAGAGAGAAACAGCTGATTTTAGCCATCTGTCATGTCCAGAGAGGACTTGGCCTTTTATGACTGTACTTGTAAAGCAATAACTTGCCTATCTCCATTTCCACTCTCTGCATCACTGGAGAAGAAATGGTGGTTACCAAACAGGGGAGAAGAAGCAGAAGCCTAGGGAACGGAAAGCAGGATAAGCTCCTCACTGGTGGCAAGGCCCAACTGGAAGAGAGGCAAAGATAGAACTTTAAATCCAGTTATGAGTTTTGATTATTTCATAGGACTGTTCATTGACACCCTCCAATCCCCACCACAGCCTTTTTCTAAAATCATAGAAATTTTAGCTAGGACAAGACTCCTTAGAATAAGACATTTCCCAGTCTCACTAACAGGTACAATAATGTGATTAAATTATGACCAATGGGTTGTGAACACAAGTGATCTTAACAACATGTATGTCTTGCTTTTAAGGAAATTGGCGGGTTTTCCCCTTCCTGAAGACTGGAAAGTGAGGTGGTGCTGAGCCATTCTGGACCATTCTAGGACAGCACTCTAGTGATGATGGAGCAAGAAGATAGAGGGAGACTAACTCCCGCTCACTTTATGGGACAGAGCTGCTGTTATTAGCCCGCTTTTGCCATATAATAAACAAAAGTCTCAGTGCCATACTACAAAACACATTAATTTCTCACTCATGAGTTTGAGTTGCCTGGGGGCAGCCATGTTTCCTACAAAACCGTGAACTTGAAGCAGGTTTTCTAGGGATGTTTTAACCTGATGTTGCCCATTATATGGGGTGTGGGGCAGGCATTAATGGCTCCCTTTCTTTTTATTTATTCATTTATGCATACAAGCTGGGGTGTAGGCCAGAGGTGTGGGGTGGTGAGAGGACTCACCAGAGACAGAGTGGGGAGCAGAACAAGCAGATGGACCTATGGCCCCCTTTCTGATTACATCCAGCTTCTGAAATGAGCAGTTCTCAACCCTGTAGCTGTTCTGCTTCAGGATTGGGTCAAGTTCAGCTCTACTCTGTCTCATTCTCATCCCCAGGCCGGAGGTTGATTGGAAGTTGTCAAGACAGTGGCAGCTTCTTCCCACAGCAACAGTTGTATCCTGTTTGTAGTCTCTCCACACTTGTGGACAGTCTTGAGTCCCTCTCGGAGACACCAGACCCAGCAGGTGCTGCTGGCTTCTCCAGGTCTGAGTTTCAGCTCTACAAACCTCTCCTCTAAGGTCTAAGTGGTAGTAATTCCAACTTCTCCGGATCCCCCTGGATCTATGCATAGTAGCTGCTTCCTGCTTACTACTTAGTGATGTATTAAGAATTTGCTTCATGCCTTTTCAATTATCTAATTATCAATTCTTATATGAAAATCTGTTAAAATAATCGGGGTGGTTTCCTGACATTACCCTGATTCAACGAACCAAATC
Source organism: Scalopus aquaticus (assembly GCA_004024925.1). Classification (NCBI taxonomy): domain Eukaryota; kingdom Metazoa; phylum Chordata; class Mammalia; order Eulipotyphla; family Talpidae; genus Scalopus; species Scalopus aquaticus. The sequence continues at coordinate 15,460 of PVIJ01018925.1, forward strand.
TGATGCTTCTGAGTCCGCTCAAAAATTTTCTCTTGATGTATTTAATAACATTGTACCTCCAATATCTGTCGCTCCTCTCTGTACTCATTTCTACCATAAGACTTACTGTGCTAAACTGTCGTCATTGTTTTTTTTTTTTCCCTCATCTGTCTCCATTCCCGGCCAACAGCTCCCTCAGGTGAGAACACATTGGTGATTTCTCAGTACCTGGCACATGGGAAACTCAGCACACGTTTGAATGAATGAATAAATGAATGAGCGAGGAAAAATAAAACAGAATTTGGAAGGCTCAAGTAGCGTCAAAATGAAAGAGAAAGTTAGATGGTGACGTGAGAAACAGGGTTGTGGCTGCCAGCTGCGAGCCCAGCTCTGCGCTCAGAGCCGTTCTCAATAAAAAGCGCGAATCCACAACGGGATGAAGAGGCAGCCGAGACCGCAAAGAATACTCGGTGACATGGAAGGCGGGGAAAAGAAAAGGGTTGGAGGATTCCCGGGGACGCCGGAGCGGGTCGGCCATTCGGGTTCTTGAGGGATGATCAAGCTGCAGGTTGCACCTCCCACTTCGCCGCCCCACCCAGCCCAGCCTTTCCCTGGGGTTCTTTCCCGTCCCACCCCCTGCTTCTTTCCCCGCTCGGCGCCTTTAGTGGAAACAGGTAAAACACGAACTGGATACGACTGCAGGGGCTGTTCCGGGCATGCGTCTCTGCCGGCCGCGCGCAGCCGCAGTAACTTGCTCTGTAACAGTGCTGCCCAGTTCCGGTGTAAGGGGCGCGTTTGCTCCGAAGTTACAGCTCAGGCTACCCTAATTGACCACCTTTCCCAGGGCCACCCTCCCCCCCCCCGCCCTCCGTTCGCTGTACGGGAAGCCTCGCGAGATCGCTGTCGCCAGTGCCCGGTCACGCCATCTTTGTGCCTGGCGAGCGACGGCGCCCGACGGGAGCCTTGAAGCGGGCGGTTCGCCTGCCAAGCTCTCGCCGAGACCGGATCCAGGAAATACAAGGCGGGCCTCGGTGGGAGGGACGCCCTGAGGGAGGAGGGAGGAAAGGGGGCGGCGGCGGCTCTCACCGGATCCCGGCCCCGCACGGCGCGCACCCGAGGGGGGGGTCGGGCGGGGAAGCGGCGCCGGCCCGGACCCCCCGCGGGAACAGGCTGCGGGCGCGAGGACGAGACGGCGACGGCGGAGGACCGCGAGCAGCGGCTGCCGGGTGAGTGTCCGCGGGGAGGCCCGGCACCTGCCCTGGGCGTCGGGGGCGGCCCCGGGGTCGTCCTGGTGACTCCTTGCCCGGGGCGGTGGGCGTGTGCGCGACCGCGGCTGTTCTGGCGGCTCCGCTCGTCCCGGGGCTGCGGGGGACCCCGGGAGCTGCGGGGCTGCGGGAGGTTTGCGCAGGGCCTGGCGCGTCCGCACCCTGACGCCCCGGGAGGCCGAAGAGAGAGGGAGTGGCCGGGGGCCTGGATTGCTCTTCGCCCCCCGGACGGAGAGGTGGCTGTCCTTGCGGACGCTGGACATTGCCGGGAGGGAACCTCGGCGGACGGGCTTCAAGCGTCAGCAAGATATGGGGGCAGGGGGATGAGGACTGGTCGCGCCGAGGTTGGGGCTCTTGAGGGATGTGGAAATCAGTAGTAATAATAACAATTGCTGCAGAGGAGGCTTGTTTGCAAATGATTATTGGCAGGTGTGGAGTAGGGTGAAAACCTTGTTGACGTTCATTTAAGGATCGCGCAGTAATCTCTGAGGTCCGACGGCAGATTGTTATTTCCAGCTGGAGTTCTATAGTTAAGTACTGTATGCCAGCTCATTAAAGTGCATAAAAGCAGGATTTGGGGAGGGGGGATGGGATGGGGAACAAGGTGTAAAGTAAGCCGCATATAAAGTCAAAAGTTCATACTGTTGATGTGTTAAAATGTAAAGCATTTCTGTCCTTACTGAAATGTCATTTATTTAAATTGCTTCAGAAAACTTGTTACCTTTGATCCAGACGGGGCTTGTTAACTCCATGTGTTCTTCGTTGACGTTTGTCAATCAGACAATCATTTTGGCGTGTGATGTATTTACTTCTGGTTTGTAAAAGAACAGGGATGACTAGGAAAGAGCAATTTGACAAACTTAGCTTCCTTTGCACACTTTTTCGTTTTGGGAGATAAGGGGGTTTACTATTTTTCTTTGCTTTGCAAATGTTTTTGCAGTAGTATACAAGAACATTTGTAAGAAAATAAAAACATTCGGATCAAGAAAGGGCTTTTGAGAGGAGAGTTTAATTTCTCACAGTTTTAAATTATAAAGGACATAGCATCGCCCATGGCAAGTTTTATGATGGTGTCTTTTTGTGAACACTGGGAGAATACAAGCCTATACACATAAATAATTTTAATCAGTGTGTGAGACCAAGGTTTTCAAGTTTAGGCACTACCTGCTCTTTGCCTACAACTGGCTCAATAAAGAGAAAGTTAGACTTAAGTGAAGGTAAATATTAAATGTGTGATTTTCATCTTTACAGTTGCTAGAACATACTAATCAGTGTTCCGTCACCCTGAATTTTCTAACACATGTTTATTTGACAAGCTCTTCTCAGTATTATTAAACTTTGTGCGGTTCGCGTTGGCTCAAAGGGAGCTAATAACATTGTGTATTTTCAGGCACTGGCTTTGGTGGGTTGTGTACAGCTGTTTAATCCTTATAGCTGCCCTTTGCTGTTATCCCTGTTGTGCAGATAACGACACTAAACCTCCAGTATTCTTCAGTGTGACTTTACTGGAGGAGGTCACGTAGCTGGTAAATTGGGGAGCAAAGAACTCAAACTCACATGTGTCTGATTCTAGAAGATGTGCTCTATTATACTCTGCTTAAGTGTATGTGCTGACTTATATATAAATTTTATGAAAATGAAAATTTTTGTTAAAAAAATTAATTCTGGTAATCTTGAAAGTTTTCTGGGCAGTTGGAAGTTTGTTTTCATTTCAGATATGTCCTTTTTCTAGCTAGAGGTAATATCTTAGCAGACGTCTCTGCTCATTCGTAAGGTTTCCAGTAGTGACCTATCAGCTGTTTTCAGTAACTTTGCCTCCAGTTTCAGCATGTCCAAAATACTTCAAAGATCAAAGATTTAGGTTATTCAGGTTCTGGATAGTTTTTCAAATTATAAAATAAAACCAACTTTATAGGGGTTTAAATTTGCTTTATCATAGCTTGGAGGTATACACACACCCACCTACCCACCTACCAACTCCTCTTGGAGTACTTGATGACTGATGCTGTTTTTCTTCTTTTTAATTTAGTACAAAGGTTTTAGATCCAGTTCGTGGTTTGCTGAAAATACGGCAGCTATTATGGGGTTAGGAACTGAAAGACTTTATAGGTTCTCAGACGTTATCTGAGATGTCAGTAAAAACGGTAGGAACATCTTGCCAGTGCATGGCCATTGTCACTTTTGTTGTTCTTTAGTCTCTGCTCTTGTATCTTTGATGTGCTGCTGAGCTTGCCACCCTGGCCATTATCTCTGCTGAAGACAGTTCCACTGGAAGAGTAGCTGCTAAAATTTTTTTAAAGGGCCAGATGTCTGGCATTTGACCTTCACCTTATCATTAGTTAGGTTTACCTGTTGAATTAATTATCGCAGGCAGGAAGTTCTAGAAAAGTTATAGAATCTGGAATTTACTGCTCCATCTTTTAAGAAGTAAATTGTTGGAGGCCTTCAGTTAAGTGTCTCATGGAAGCATGGACATTAGAAGTCCAGGACAGATAAGTCCTTGCCTCTCAAGATGTGCCTGTGTGTACATATGTTACATGGAGTTTGGAGCTTTGTTTTAATAATACTTTGGGGCTTTCATGTCAATCCTTGATTCAAATGAGGAAAATTTTTCATTTTTGTTTTACTCTCAAGAAAGAGTTAAATATACTTCCCTGTTTATGAAGGTAATTACTCATGTTGGGCTGTTAGGGCGAAAAAATCGACAAATGATAATGTAACTGAGTGCTGACCAAGTAAAAATGTCTTTCTGAAATGAGTTTATATGTTGTCACTATATAAAGAAAAGACACCAGGAAATTGTCTCATGTATGTGGAAGTTCATTTTCATACCTTCTGCATAATAAACCTCAATTTATTACTCTGGCCACAAATATTCATTTGTCTAAAACTGAAAGAACTTGATGAAATACTTGGAACTGTCAAGCTGAATTAATCCTAAATATTTTGGCACATTTATTATAATTCAGTTTATTGGCAGTTCTATTACTTGTTAGACTCTCCAACGTCCCACTTCCATCCTGTTTCAAATTTCTTTTCTTACTTTCCTTCTTTTCTGACGTTCTTGCCATTATCTGGAAGTTTCCCTTCTCCGTTGACTGAAATCTTTGGGTGGAGAGCTGACTAGGAGAGCAACGAGAAACTCCTCTAGGTTTGAATTGCTATGCTCTAGGAGGTCTACAGGGACCCTGCTAAGCCCCTTAACCCACCCCATAATTCTTTCTTGAAAAGGAGGTTGAGAATGGTCAGAGCAAGCGAGAGAGCAAGAGAGAGAGAGAGAGGGTGGGGGGCAGTGTCAAGACCCTTGCCATAGGTTCTCTTTTTCTTTTCCTTCCCTCATAAGTGTTTGTAAAAGCCCATCTGCTGCAGGAGCAGGCATTGGTCCCTAGTCATTTTCAGCTGCCCCCCCCGCCCCCCCCACTTTGTCTTCTCCCCTTTTGTTTTTTTTAAGATTTATTTATGCATACAATCTGGGGTGTAGGCCAGAGGTGGGGGGGTGAGAGGATTCACCAGAGACAGAGCGGGGAGCAGAACAGGCAGATTGAGTGAAATACACTGCTGAGGGGAGCAGCGGGCAAGACAGGAGAGGTCTGCTGCACTGTGTGGGCCAGCTCCCTGGCTGGGGATCGAACTTGGCTCTGGATAGCTTCATAGTGCTGAGACTTACCCTTGCGCCACAAGGGAGGCCCTCCTTTCCCCTTTTAGTTCCATCTCTTCTTTCTTCTCTCCTAAGTAGGTCTTCTCTGTCTTCCTTATCCTGGAATCGCCTCCCACCCCAGCTCTGCCTTTCTTTCCTTCTAACTCAGGCCTCGTGCACTGCTCTCTGTCCCTGTTCATGCCTTGCCTCCTGCTCTGCTTAATGATGGAAACCTAAGTCTTTGGTTCCAGGGAAGCTCAGACTCTGTTAGGGGCCAGAAGAATTCCTTTTCTACTTCCAGGGCTGAATGGGGCAGGGGTAGTTGGGTTTATCCTAAGTCAAATGCTAGATAGGTTTTCCCATAGAAACATTGTCCATGTGGATTTGGTATTTTATCATACTTCTGCAACCTCATGGGTGTTTATAGTTTTGTGGATTTGGTTTGGAAACCTGGCAGAGACCTTCGTTTCCTGGGAAGGCAAGTTCTGGGGTTCAAATAGACAACTTAAAAAATCAGCTAGTGCTCCCGAAGTTCTTGGGAGTTGTGTGCTTTTGTTCCTCAGTGAGATGGTAGCACACAATTTTAGCTATCTAAAATTTGATTTTGTTGTATGGATCAGATAGCTCTTCTGAGAGAGAAACTGAGAGCTTTTTAATATTGTCAGTGGAGAATTTCTGGATTTAGGCACATGTTTTGAAATAGAATTGAAGTTCAGTCCATCCCAAGTTAATGTTCGTTGTTAAAGCAGATATTACAGTGTTATGGCAAGAACAGTTTTGCTGTGTCTTAAAAGGAAAATCTGGTTTCTGCTATTTCTTGCTATTTTGGAACTTGTCGAGGATATTGTAACTCTTGGAGATATTTACCTTAGTTTATTTATGATAAACACAGTGTGTTTGAAATGTGTTTTGAAGATTTTGAAATAAAGTTTTATTAGTTTGTCATGGAAGCTGCATACCATTACCATTGTCTGTATTGTTCAAAAAGGTAGTGGGGGATTTCATAGTGAAAAAAACAAAGCAAAACAAGTTGTAAATATGTTCTTCATAAATGTGTTCAACATTAGCTTGGTTGAAGGACATATTCCTAACTAAAGGTAAGATGGGTAGGTTTATTTTTTTTTTGCAAATCTCCAAACACTCTTGTTTTATAAATGAATTTGAGTAAGCATCCTTTGTTCATCGTGAGTTTTCCAAATTATTTACATATGAGTACAGTGGTTAAAAACATAATTTCTAGGGTAAAATGTTCAAGCGTTTAAATCTTTTGACACTAACTAGCTCTGTGATCTTGAGCAAGTTGCTTAATCTCTGACCTGTTTCCTCATTTTTCAAATTGGGACATCATATCTACTTCAGGATTTTTTTTGTGAGAATTAAATGAACCAGAGGATGTATAGTATTTGGAATGTTCTTAGCAGTGGTAAATGCTCAAAAAGAGTTTTTGTTATTTTTACATTGTCATTGTCATTGTCATATTTTTAATAAATCTTTTTATTACTATTTTTTAAAGATTTATTTATGCATACAAGCTGGGGTACAGACCAGAGGCATGGGGCGGTGAGAGGGTTCACCAGAGACAGAGTGGGGAGCGAAACAGGCAGATGGACAGAAACACACTGCTGAGGGGAGCAGCGGGCGAGGCAGGAGAGGTCTGCCATGCCATGTGGGAATCTCCCAGGCTGGGAGTCGAACTCGCGTCGCCGCTGCCGACAGCTCCACAGCTCAGCGCCTAACTGCTGCGCCACCGGGGAGGCCCTGTCGTTGTCATTTTTACTGGTATTACTATTTTAGTAACCTGAGATGACACTCCTGTTTTGGAGTATGTGTGTAAGACAGATATATTTATTCAGTAGTAATTTTTTAATACAGAACTTAATGGGGGGGAGGCAACAGAGAGCAGTATGTTATAACTGCTGCATGTATCCAGAATTGGCCATAGTGCAGGAAATTTGTAAAGTATTGAGCTGATTTTTTTCAGTAACACCCTTCCTTTTATGTTAAGTATAAGGAATTGTTCCACTTTGATGTGTGAACAAAAGTGGATTATTTGAGTAACAACAATGTCTTTACTAAGATTTGTTTAGTTATCTTGGCATTTATAATTAAAGTTAACATTTGTGTGGAGGGGGCCTCAATTTCCAAAGAGTCATTTATAAAACGTTCTTTTTAGAAATCACGATTTTCCCTCAGAAATAATGTCACATATGGCCTTCAGATTCCCCGGGCAACCCACCGTACCTGAATTTGAAGACTGATGGTGTTGTAAAAACTGCTCTGTACAGCACTGTCTCAGCAAAGCACATGCACTGAGTGCATCACGTGCTGAAAGATGATGAACACAATCTTGAAGATGGGGTGATGGAGTCAGGTTCCTTGGTGATCCTTGCCAGAGGGCTTGCTTCTCTGATGGAGGCTGAGGTCAGGATGAGCAGTGGGTCCTGGTCTCGAGCAGAAGGCAGGGGATTTTTCCTAGCTGGGCTCCTCACAAGGCTAGATAGTGTAGTGGTTGTTTTCAAATCTTTTCACTTATAGTACTTACTATCTGTAAAATGTAGATGTAAATACTGCCTATCTTTGGGGTTCTTGGGGAGGTTAAATATGTTGCATATATATAAGGCATTTGAAACAGCACCTGGTTGGTAGACGAGTGCATTAAAAATTTTTGTTTATTATTAAGCTTTACCTTTTTTAGGAACTCTAAAATATCCCTATTTGGCTGCACATATCTATTGTACTCCTCCCTTTCCACTGAGGAATGAATTCATAACTTTTTATTTTCATCTCTGCCTAAAGTAAGGTTTTTTTTTTTTTGAGACTTGTCTGGAGTTTATTTTAATTAGGAATTTCGGAGGAATAGAGAGCATTTAAAGAGTTCCTTCTGTGAACCCAGCGCCATCTCCATCAGGTTTTGTGGGGATAGAGACACTTCACTCAAACATCCTCACTGTGGACTGTTGGTTAGGTCAGAATTGAGATACGAGCTTCTCTGGTTTTGGTATTTCTTATTATTTCTTTTTAAGTAAGCTTTTTATTTTAAAATAATTTTAGGTTTACAAAAAAGTCACAAAAATAGCTTTCCTATATACCCTTCAGCCAAGTATACATAACCACGGTACCTTTGTCAAACACTAAGACATTAACATTAGACAAAAGGAAAAAAAAGTTTGGAAAATACCAAAAAAGAAAAGAAAACATTGATTTTAGTACGCTATTAGCTGAACTTCAGGTTTTATTCATTTTCACCAGTTTTTTACTAATGTCTTTTCTAGGATCCAGTCCTTGTTGTTAAGTCATTTCTAATTGCTTGTATTTATGTCATTGAGACCTTTAGTTCTTTAGTGAATAAATTTCTGTAGGCATAAAGTCATTTTCTTTAAGTTTTCTGCAGGCCCTCTAAAAGGCCAGGTGTTTCCCCTAGGGATGACAAGTCCAGGGAGTCTTCTTGGCACTGAACTTTTATAGTTTGAAATAAAAGGCAAGAGTCCTATGATAGAGGAAAGAACACTGTGCGGTTGGGCTAGAGACGAAAGCATTTTTATAATCTAAAAACATGTTTTCATAGGACTAAATGGGTTGTTTTAGCTATTGTTCACTTTTAATAGATTTTGTTTCAAAGTGACAAATCATTCTAACAAAAATGTTAAGGTTAAAAACACAATATTGGATATAGAAGCTAACGGGAATGAATTGGGGAAAAAAAATTTGGTACTTATAATAATAATTGATTTAATAAAACATTAATATTAAGTTAGTATAATAATGATATCAGTAATTTAGCACATTTGCCTAAATGTACTGGTTTCACTTTAGAATCATGATTGATTTTCAGGGGTACCGTTTACTATTGGTGCCGTTGTCATTGTAAACTGACACACTTGCCTAAAGTTGGATGTCAAAGTTTTCATTCAGAGTAAACACAGTTATCTGTTAGGTTGCACATCATGAACTTTACTTTTAGAAAGTCTTATCTTTTCTGCCCCAGAAGTAGCTTTTGGCTATTAGTCATGGGTGGCAAAGAAATTAATTTTGAGCTTGTAACATTTGGATGAAAATACTTCAATTAAATGTATTAGCTATTAAGGGAAATTGACAGTAAGCTAACTTTCTTGGTAGGTGGAAATCCCCTAGAACTTACCAAATATTGGGAGGGGTAAAATTTAATGAAATAACTTTGGTTCTTTGTACTTATTGAGAGCTGATTATGACCTTGGACAAATCACCCAACTTCAGAGAACTTTCATGTCTTCATTTGTAAAATTAGGAGATTTGACTAGATGTGTAAATCTACTAGCTCAATTCTGAGATATGAAAAACCCTCTCATTTATAAAAACCTGTACGATCAAGTTGTTTGTGTTAGACCTTTATGAATCAACACTTTAGTCACCAAGTGTAGATATAAATCAGTTAATCTTGGGCCTCCCTGGTGGCGCAGCGGTTAAGCTCTGCGCTGTGGAGCTGTGGAGCTGTCGACAGCGGCAACGCGAGTTTGACGCCCGGCCGGGGAGATTCTCACATGGCGCGGCAGACCTCTCCTGCCTCGCCCGCTGCTCCCCTCAGCAGTGTATTTACATCTATCTGCCTGTTCTGCTCCCCACTCTGTCTCTGGTGAACACTCTCGCCGCCCCATGCCTCTGCCCTGTACCCCAGCTTGTATGCATAAATAAATAAATCTTTAAAAAAAAA
>PVIJ01018926.1:0-25027 GCA_004024925.1 Scalopus aquaticus
CGCTGCTCCCCTCAGCAGTGTATTTCTGATCTGCCTGTTCTGCTACCCGCTCTGTCTCTGGTGAACCCTCTCGCCACCCCACGCCTCTGGCCTGTACCCCAGCTTGTATGTATGAATAATAAAAAAAAAGCCATAAAGAAAGAGAAAAATATCGAATGGTTTCACTTATAACAGGACTATAGGGAGGCCGGGTGGGAGAGAGACAATCAGTGGGGGGGGGGGGAGGGGGAGAGGAAGGAGCCGGAGGGCGGGAAGGGAAAGGGCACAAAATGGAATAGAAAAGAACACAAGGGACCATGGAGATGGATCACGGGTGAATTGGTGGTGGGCTACCCAAGGGGAATGCAAAATGTAAAAGACATAAATAACAATAAAAATATATATTATTAAAAAAAAAAGCATAAGTGATAGCAAATATACTAGATTACATTTTACTAGATTACATTTTAGAAGTTTCTGCAAACTTTTGAATTGATTAGCGCTGACAAGTTAGAATATTCCAAAGTTGTGGGTTTTTTTTTTTTTTTTTACTTATTACTTTGTTTTAGTAAATTAAGGTATAAGTTGTCTTAAATTCCTTCAAATCCTTTTGTTGCAATGGTTTTGGCCAGGTGGCTTTTGAATATTTGCCTTGAAGCTTATGTGTGCCTTGATCCTTATGAAGTTAGGATGCTTATAAAAACAACACACAAAAAATTTTCATTTGAAGATCCTGGTTGCTTTGAAACCTACAGGCCAAGACTTTATCACAGTCCTGTGAATATCAGTAGCCAGAAATTCTGACATCAGTTAAAATTAGGATAGATGTAATAGCTGCTGGCAAAATAACTGCCACCTTCAGGACTTTTCCTTAGCAAAGGCTCTAATTTCTTTGATTTAAAATAAAATTTAAATTTAAAATTCTTAAATTTAGTGTGATGTTTAAGGGAGTATATTACACAAAGAAGAAACATAATTGTTCAAAAACTGTTGTGATTTTTAAAGCTCAGAATTGCTGCCAGTTGACAAATATGGTCTTTAAAAAATGTATTTCATTAAGAGGCAAAAAATAGAAAGAGACACAAGCAAAAGAAATGTATTTTGAGGGATAAATCAGGAATTCCTTTAGGATCTTATTAACTTTTCTTGCATTCTCAATATTCTCTAGAATTGATGGAACCATATATTGTTTATGGTTAAAATTAAGTAAATTAAAAAATTATTTGATTTTTGAATATTCAGTTAAGTAAGGATATTAATTATTATTACTCTTATTAGAATTATATTAATAATCATCACAATCATCATTAGAGGTAAATTTATTGAATAATTAGTATGTCATTTATTACATACTTTATATAAATTCAGTTTCCACAATGATCCCATGAAATAGATATAGCTGTTTTGCTCACTTTCAGATGAGGAAACTGAGGCATACAAATGTTAGTTAATTTGTAAGGTAATATTTAAGTGGCATAGTTAAATTCTAGGCAGGGAAACTATATTATATAGGCAGATGATGCAGTGTTATTTACTTAAACTGGCGTGTTTAGTTTCATTTTCTGTCTTCATCCCACTTTTGAGAGGAAGAATTATGTGATATTTTCCTCTACATAATATCCCCCTTAGAACTGCCAAGAGCAATTGGAGAGGTATAAACAATTCTGTTGTTTACTCATTACAGAAATCCTTAATTATGACTTAAAAGCAAATTTCCTTTAGGAAATCAGGTTGTACATCTTTTGAATAAATCCTTTGATTGCATATGCTAAAATTGTATTAGAATCATAATTAAGTCAAGTTATAGTGAAATTGCTATCTCTAGCTCCATCTTTGTAATGAGAACAATGCTGTCCTTGAGCAATATAGTGCTAGTCACTTGGGGATGGTTTAACTATTGTGAGATTTGTAGTTTCTGGTTTTCAAATTCTATTTCTGTGAGGTTGATAGACTGGGGCAAAAGTTGGGGTATGTACTGTTTAGGGCTGGAGAAATGTTTGGGGGTCTTGGGGCACGCTATGGGGAGAAGCTAAGTCAGCAGATCTCTAAGTATTCCAACTCCATTCATACCAAAATGGCTCCATTTTTTGTGTGTTTCAAATAGTGGTTCTGTTGCTTAAAAGTAATTATTTGTCCTTGATTAATTAACTTGTATTGAAGGACTCTCCTGAATTAGAAAGCAAGTTTAGTACCTGTTTGTGTGTGTTTGGGAGGAGATACTGATTTTGCTCAATGTTGGTGGCTCCTATAACCGTGACCTAGAACCAAAGAAAGGGTTCCAGTCTAGCTAAGATGGAGGCCTTGGCAGAAGGAGTTTGTGTAGGGCCAGGCAGGGCTCCTCTGTGGAGGAGACATACCTTCCTTAACAGCCATATCTAGCAATCTCTCGCCCTGCATGGAGGTCAAGACTCTGGCTCAAATGTGATTTCACATAGGAATAGATTCTGCAAACAGTTGGATCCTGTTCTTTTCTTAGTGGTTTCCAGGGCAAATGTTGTTGAAATTCTGATTAGGTGTGCTTAGCACTTACACAATACCCTGATGGCCTCCTGTTCAGGTGCAGGTTACTTGAGGGAAAAAAGTCACTGAGTTCTGACATTCTGACATGGTACAAATTACCATTATAATATAATTCAATATTGGGCAAAAAAAAACAAACAACAAACAACAAAGCAAAGCAGAAAGAGAAAGCCTATGTGATGTTAAGTTCTGAAGTAACCTGTACTGCAAACTTGAGCAAATCGTCCAGAAATGTGACAGAAATGTTTTCCTTCTGCTCTTAAGGAAAAGCGAGTACCCGAAGTGCAGGGACTCTGATCAGACATGAGATAGTAAGTGTGAATGTTGAGGGGGTTAGTGAAATAGGAATATTTAAAAAAAGTCATGTTAATAATTAACTTGACCCAATTTTAACCTGGAAATGACTCTTGTGTGTTTCTTCCCTCTTTCTTTCTGAGGGTAAAAGCAGGTATGAAATGGTCTAGATCCTCACTACTTTTAGTAGAACCTGAATTACCTGGAATATTGTTGAAAATAGTAGACTCCAGTGATTTCTACTGGGTCAGAATCTGCATTTTACAAAATCCCCATTAGTTTTGTTTTTAGGTTAGAGTTTGATAAGCTCTGCTCTAAAGAACGTATGAAATCCTTTTTGGTCATTGTCTTAAAATTCCACTAGATGTCACTCTTGTAACCTGGTAATGGGACTGCATGTTTCAATAGGGACTTGGAAGAATGGGGACATTATTAGGTGATTTCCTCTCCTTCCTTAGAGCTACTAATATACACATGTTGTTTAAAGGAAAAAAGGAAAAAAAAAACCCTTTCTCTCTGGCTCAAAGTCATGAAGAGTGATTTCTGTGAATGATTTTCATTTTGTTGAATTCGCACTCTTGCCTTAAGTCTTCCCTCCCTTCAAGTTACTTGGGTTAGTTTGTCATTATATAACCTTACCACAAAATATGCTGCAGATGCTCTGACTCTGCTAGAACAGTATCCCGGGTTACTTATCATGATGATACAGAACAAAAGAACAGGATTGATCTGTGTAGATATAGAGTGCAGGAAGGAAACAAAGCTGTATCCTGAAATTAGCGTCAACCTCCATGTGATTGCTGGAGAAATGCTGACCTTTTGAATTCTCTAGGATAGTTTGACCAAGATTGAGCTCACTTCTGCTTGGAAAGAAGTGTTCCAAGGATGATCTTGTATGACATTACTTTTAGCCTTGAATATGTATATGAGGAACATGTATGTAGGCAAAGTAACATCCAGAGGGAGATGATGCCCTTTCTTCACTAGGTAAAGTCCTGTTAACAACTGGTTAGGTTTGCATATTAGGTAGGAAAGAGGGATGAGAAAGTTAAGAATATTCTATACTTTGGAATATCCTATTGTTTTTTGCAAGATACCCAGTTTGATAAAAGCTAGTTCTTGAAATAAGTCACCCTCTTACAAAATCCTCCTCCTTCTATGTCTGATGTGCCTTTTCCTCTGTTTCAGTGAACAAGGGTAGTGAACAAGTCATAAAGTATTAGGGGTGTATGTGTGTGTACTTGGTATGTGTGTTTCATGAGTATGTATATTTCCTCTTCTTGCTGTGTGGGAAGGGAATTTAATTTATAATACCACTAAAATGAATGAAAAATGTTTAATTTAATTTTAGCCAAGTAAGTATTCTTATTGGTGTGATAATAGTATTGTTTTAATTTAAATGTGATTTTTTTTTGTTCAAAATAATTAAAGTGTTTGCTTCTAACCTGTAGAACTAGTTTTGTGATATCATTTGTTATGATGGAATTCCTGATGGCCCGGGGCAGAATTAATTTTAAAGTATTTTACTGAAAATCATTTTCATTTTTTAAAGAATTCACACCTAATTTATGGAAAACAAGCTTGAAATGCTCACTTCCATTCCCAGTCATAGTCTAAATTTCTATTTCTGCAGTGAAAAGAATTTATACCACTCTTTTTTTTTAAAGATTTATTTATTTATACATATAAGCTGGGGTACAGGCCAGAGGCGTGGGGCGGCAAGAGGGTTCACCAGAGACAGAGTGGGGAGCAGAACAGGCAGATCAGAGATACACTGCTGAGGGGAGCAGCAGGTGAGGCAGGAGAGGTCTGCCACACCATGTGGGATTCTCCCTGGCCGGGTGTCGAACTCTCATCGCGAGCTGCCGACAGGTCCACAGCGCAGCGCTCAACCGCTGCGCCACCAGGGAGGCCCTATACCACTCTTTTTTTAATGTTGGAGTCCCTTCCCTTCTTTCTTTTTAACTATTGCTGCTGTAACTACAGATGCTACCAGATATATCAACATACTTAGATGTATATTATTTAAAACCATGAACTTTAGGGTCAGCGAGACCTTGCACAAATTACTTCATTTTATGACCCTCAGTTTATTCATTTGTACAGTAGGGATACTACTATTTGCTTCTTGGGTGGCCGTGATTTGTCAAGATATGTGGTCTAGAACCAGGCACATGGTATATATTCATGGAGGATAGCTGTTATCACTGTCTTTCAGTCCACCATTGAAAAGAAGCTATATATCAATTTGGGGACAACTGCCTTTTTTTTGTTTCTTTGTTTCATTCCCTCCACCGAACAACCTGTGCTCATATCCCATCTACCTCCCTCCTCCAACTCCTCCACCCTATCCTGTATTCCCTCTGGCAACCATTATCTTTTTTTGTTATTGTTTTTGCTGAGTTCAACTTTTATTTCTTATATTGTTTAGATGTAATTGTCTTTTAGTTATATATATTCCACAGCTTGCCAAATTTGTCTTGAACTTATTGACTGATTTCACTAAACGTAATCACATCAAGGCCCATCTATTTTGTTCCAAATGCCACACTCTTCCATCTTTCTTTACAACTATGTCATATTCCATTGACTATATGCTCCACAGTCCTCTATCCATTCATCTCTTGAAAGGCTCTTGGGTTGGTTCCATGATTTGGTGATTGTAAACAGTGCTGCTATGTACATAGGTGTAGATAGATTTTTTTGTATTGGATTTTTCATGTTATATAGGTAAATACCTAATGGTGGTATTACTGGATAAAATGGAATTTCCATTTTTATTTTCTTGAGAAATCTCCATACCATTCTCCACAGGTGTTATGGCAGCTTGCATTCCCACCAACTGTTTCTTTTTAACTGTAACCTTCCAACATTTGTTAATTGCATTTGTTTTGATATGGGCCATTTTTACAGGGCTGAGGGGGTATATCACTGTGGTTTTAACTTGCTTTTCTTTTATAATAAGTAATTTTAAACAATTTTCCATGTCCCTATAGGCCATCTGAATGTCTTCCCTAGAGAAGTGTCTATTGAGGTCCTTTGCTCATTTTTTAGTTGGGTCATTTATTTCTTTGTTGTTGTATTGTATAAGTACTTTGTAAATTTGGAGACTAACCCCTTGTCAGATATATGGTATGAAAATATTTTTTCTTATTCTGTAGGATGCTTTTTAGTTTTGTGATGGTTTCTTTTGAAATATAAAAGTTTTTAAGTTTGATATAGTCCCAGTTGTTTATGTTTTGCTTTTGTTTTCATTGCTGTTGGGGTTGTATCCCCAAATACATCTTTGTGGTAGATGTCCTGTAGTATGTCCCCTGTATTTTCTTTCAAGTAATTTCAAGTACTAAAACTCATATTTTAGGGTCACTGGAACATTATCTGGTTGGCAGCAACCTCAGAATACTGCTATGGAGATGTTTGAAGATATCTTTTATCTTAGAAATACTATTATATAAGTTTTACAGTTTCATTGTAAGCAATCCTGTGGTTTCACTTGTAATATCTTGTTGATGAAAATGATGTAAATTTTGATGTATCAGCAACTGTAGTAGTGCACTGCTTCAAATAGAGTTATAAAATATTAAGGAATTATGATTACTGTATATCTTAAAGTATAACCTCATTTTCTTTGCAAGGCTTTGGGAATATGCATTGGAATTTTTTGCCTTTACATAGTTAATTTTAATGTATCTACGTTTAATTGTTTAAAATGCATTATGAAAAAAAGCTGAACGGTGTGTGGATCATTTTTTTCCCCTTACTATGTCATTCTTGTTTCCATTGCAAGGAATTCATCAAATCAGTAAGTTTGGTTCTAGTTCAAAGGAGCTGGGGGGTAGGGAGCAAAACTTATAATGGGGTTATTGTGTAGCATGCAAAATAATCTGAGGTTTGTTCAGCAAATATAATGGTGCATTGAGGTGTTGTGTTAATGTGGGGGGCCAGAAAATGAACTCTGTGTGTAGCAAATCTATTAAGTGGCAGTTTAGAGTTTAACCTAAAAATTGGGAGAAAGTTGATAAGTTCAGGAACAAGAGAGCCAATATGACACAGACCTGGATTGGAAAATAGCGGTGGGTTGTGGAAGACGAAAAAAGAGGAGGGGGAATCTGTAATGTGTTGGATAAAGATGAATAGAGTAAAATTATCCATCCATATTGACAGAAAATTGACAGTTATAAAAAAAGCAAAACCCTAAGTATTTAAATTAATACTGCATGTGTAAAGTCTAGCAATACCAAAAAATAAAAAGTGGATAAAGTGATTGGTAGGCAGCAAGGATACCTATTCCATTTTCTTTTCATAGGCTTATTAGTAGGAATAAATTGGTAGAAACTAGTGAAAAGTAGTACTGTAGACCTAGGACATCTGTAGGAATGTTAGGAGTGGATGAGCTGATGGAATTATAATAGTTTAGGCACAGAAATGATTAAAACAGAATGATATAATAAGAATAGTTAATAAAAATGCACAAATTATGTTGGAAAAATAAATTCTCAGTGGATGAGAAGTTCGTGGGCAGTTGTAAGAATATTATTAGGGACGCTATGGCCCCATGGCACTAAAACTTATTTTTTTTGGTTCACAGTACATTTGAGAAACTAATAAATGATTTTTTCCCTCAGAAAAGTATGCATACCCATGTAAGTGAGTGATTTTCCTTGATTCCAGCAATTTCTCACACCTCCTAGAACCGACCCCTAGACTCTAGGATTAAAGAGTACCTACCAAAGACCAACTGAACAGCATCTTTTGAAATTTTATTGTTAACATCAGAAATGTAGACAAATAGTAGTTTTGAGGGAAATAACATATTGAAACTAAAAGAATGTCTTACTCAAATGTCTACTTCAAGTTTTAGAATAAAGGGGTAGAATTATATTAGAGTTTGGCTTATGATTAGACAGGGATTGATGCACACAAGTCAGTTACATTCAACCTTCTAAAGAGGAGTGAAAGGCAAACAATCAAACAAACAACAACCCATCACTTTATTACTCAGTTCTAGAGAATGGAATCATGATCATATCAATGTGTGCATTAAGTTAAAATTGAAAGCATTATTTTAAAAAAACTGTGATTTGTAGGAAGCCTGGAAATGTTTTAAACACATTAATGGAAGGGCAGAAGAATATGTCACATACCAAAGATTAGTAGTTCATATAAAAACTTTTGCATCCATTTCATAAAGTAAAAGAAGCAAAAGGTGGGGGTTGGGGGTGGGAAAGAAGTAGCAAAAGATTGTTCAAATGAGAACCAGGAAGAACTCAAAGTGTGACAGGTCAGGTGTAAATAAGAAGCCAGTCAGACTAAAGGAATTTAAGAAACAGCACTAAAAGGACTGCAATCCAGAAATGAAAGCTTTTTTATACATGAAAGGCAGAAGGTCAACTGGAGAATCAATGGGACTGCTTGATGATCAGGGTGCAAAAGATGTGCTCAAGGGGAAGAAAGGAGATCTAGCAGCTCAATGAATTCTTTGCTTTGGTCTTTATAGAAACATAAAAATGTCCGCTATCATCATGTCTTTTGAAGTAAAGAGGCAAGAGATGTAGTATTAGATCAAATCGTGCTAAGGGAACAGGATGTTCTACCTGATTGGCATACTAGATATAAGTAAATTGTTGAAACTTTACAGCCTCAATTATAAGTGTCTGAAGGAACTTAAGGGAATAAACTGACTAAAATGCAAAATGAGTTATTTATATCTACTCTTCACTGTTAGTGCATTTTACTCTTATTGCCATTCTAATGAAACCCTCTGAGAAGATCCCACAATTTACTGACTGATGACTCTCATTCATATTGGTGGGCCTCTAAAGTATTAGGATTATTGACCACTAGTATAATGAATGAGGAAAATGAATCTGTTTTCTATGACATGCTTAGATTATTTGAAGAGGTAAATAAACTCCAGGAAGAAAGCAACCAATGTAATTTGCTTAGACTTTTATGGTGTCACAAAGTTTCACAACAAAGCTCTTCCAAATTGTGTTACCATGGTATTAGGAGGAATATTTCATCACACATAGGTATTAATAGGAGAAACAAAAAGAAGGATTTGTGAGTCTGCTCTTGGTGAGACCTGTAAACAGTTGAACCCCTCCAGGAATTTCTGCTGGACCTCTTTATTAAACATGTTCATAGATAATTTGGAAGAGTAAGAATACAGTAAAGTTTCTTAGGATGCTGGGCAAAGCTTTTATGGTGAAATTATAAATCAACAGAAATAAGCTTTTGAAAGATAGTATAAGTGGACGAAATTTGCCAGGGAGACTGTAGTATTATGAGAGGTGTGAGAAGTGCTACCCATTTAGGTAAAATGATACCAGGATAAACTTGCAAAATTCTGGACTCTGAATTATTTAGAAACATTTTTCATTTGGGAGCCAGGAAAGGAAATTGGTGTCATTCCAGTTGTATTCTTCTGAATAGGTCGGTAGAATATTGGCAGTTTCTGAAAACAAAGATAGACTTGAAGCGAAACCACTGTGCCTGTGCATTCTTTTGCTTTTGACTGTCCTATCTCAAAGAGGGACATGAGAAAGACATAGTTTCAAATCTTTATTCAATCTTCTAAGACTTGTTACGAGGGTCAAATTAAATGTATGTGACATTGCCTAACACAGTGCCCCTGACAAGTGTTAAATGCAAAGTCTTAGAGGGGGCATGATGAAATTAGACTCTTGTAGTTGGAAGAAATAATTTGATCTCTCACCTGGTGCAGGAAAATCTATCACTTCAGATCCAACTAACTTAGCTAAAAGGAATTCTTAAAAGGGAAATTATTTAATTTGTGAACAGCTTTAGTTGTTACTTAAGATTTTATATTTAGTTGAAATCTACATTTCTCTAATTTATGGAACAAAAATAACAGAGAAGAAAAGGAATCTAGGAGATGACCTAGACAAAACCTCTTACTTTATAGTTAAGCATGAGGACTATATAGATGATAGTGCTGATACTTAACCCCTGTGCCACCAGGGAGGCCCCAAGGAATATACAGAGGAAAACAAATCTCAGGAAAGCAAATAAGAGATAAATTTCCAATAAGTGAACTTCGAGTTTTTAGCAACCAATTATAAAGTTCCCTACACATAAACCTATACCCCTCATTTAGTTACTAGTTAATAGATTTTTTTTATTACTCAGAGTGTTGGGCTCTGTGGAAATTGTGTACAATACTTGCAATTCCATTTTTGAAAATTGAGAAAAATCTGGGAAATCTGTTTCCTATAATAATACTTTCCAATAACAGTATATTGGAACTTAATAGAAGATCCCAATACCTTAACATTTGGTCTCTCTCAGGCATGTAGGAATCTAGTTTGAAATATCTTGCAATTTTTAAAAGTGTGGCATTACAGGAAACTTTAGATAAGAAGTAATGAGTGTTGATAAACATCTTTATTTACTTGATAAGTCTCAAGGATAAGTTAATTCCATATGCAGTTAATTCCGTAGTTACACTCCAGTATACAACTACATCAGCCTTTCATTCTCCAATGTATCTAGAAATTTTATCTTAACTCAGCTGTTCACTCCTAAATCATTATTGTTATATTATTAGAAATTACCATCAATTCATTAACTCATAGTTATTATAATTACTTGCATAAGAAATTTATTTGTGTACTACTAATAATATTCATTTATAATAAGTAACCAACATCTATCTCATGAAATCTATTGACATAAATTATGGAGTAAATAAAACAGACTTGGGACTTGAATCCAGATATTTCCAAAGCTAAGAATTTAGAAACCTCTTTGAAACTGTGCCTCATGTTTCTGTCGTGGAGTCTTTTAGGAAAAAAAGGGGAGTGAAAAGGAACTATAGATACTTATATATGAACCTTTTCAGCTGATCCTTAAACATGAAAATATTTTTCCCTTCCCGTCATTCTGAGCCCTTTGTTTCCCCATAAACATTTGTAGTATTAAAAAGTCTTTTTTGAAACAACCTTACAAATAAGGTATATATCTCTTTAATTTTAATTATTTTCCATTTTTTAAAAAGTGTTTTTATTCTACCACCTACTTTGGCCCTTTTTCCTTTTCCCAACCTCTAAATCTTAGGAACCTTTTTTTGGGGTTAACAATATCTGATAGCTTATGATTATTTTGCTTTACCAGTTCATTAATTTTCATCCTGATATTTGTCGTTATCTTTCTGATTTACTTTGCTGCACATTATTCCCTTGGAATCTGTTAAATAAGAAAATGACAGAGATTCAGGATGTAAAACAATTAATAATAGACTAGAGTAAAAAAATCTAGACAAAGCAGTGGAAGCAGAAAATACTAAATGGAGGATTGAATCAATGACCTCGAAGATAATAATTCACAAAAGGTTCAGATGAAATAAGGAAACAATAGCCTTAAATGGGGAATTAGATCACATGGGCTTAATAATTATTTATAAGATACTACATACTCTTCTCCCGCAAAGGTGAGTACACATTTTTTTTTATTGTTATTTATGTCTTTTACATTTTGTATTCCCCTTGGGCAACCCACCACCAATTCACCCGTGATCTATCTCCATGGTCCCCTGTATTCTCCTCTCTTCCATTTTGTGCCCTTATACTCCCCTCCCCCAACCCCACCCCCCCACCGCTGAGTGTCTCTCTCCCCTCCGGTCCTGTTATAAGGGAAACAATTCGATGTTTTTCTTTTTCTTTCTGGCTTATTTCACTGAGTACGATTCCCTCTAATTCCATCCATGTCTCTGCAAATCGCATGTGTTTATCTTCTTTCCATGATGAATAGTATTCCATTGTGTATGTGTACCACATCTTCTTGATCCAATCATCTATTTTTGGACATCTGGGTTGCTTCCATACTTTTGCTATTGTGAATAGTGCCACAATGAACATACGGGTGCATGTATCCTTTCGGATTAGTGTTTTTGTGTCCTTTGGGTAAATTCCCAAAAATGGGATTGCTGGGTCATATGGGAGCTCCATGTTTAGCAGTTTGAGGAATCACCATACAGCTTTCCATAGTGGTTGGACCAGTTCACATTCCCACCAGCGGTGTTGAAGAGTTCCTTTTTCTCCACATCCTTTCCAGCATTTGTTGTTGCCTGTATTCTTAATGAAATAAGTCAGAAGTAGAAAGACAAGTACTGTCGGCATCACTTTTGTGTGGAATGTAGAAAAACCAAACTAAGAACCAGAGAAAACAACCTTAAACACTAACCCTTGAATACTGACTATAGAACTGAAGCATCCAAAGGAGAAATGGGAAGGGTGAGAACTAATTGAGCATGGATCACAATGGACTATGGTGATGGCTATATTGGTGGTAGTAGTTCTATGGCAACAACACCTGAAGTGGGGAGATCCTACACATATAAAATACAATGATGTTTGCTCAACATAATAGTGGAAGTCCTAGCCAGAGCAGTAAGACAAGAAAAAGACATACAATGAATCCAAATAGCTAAAGAAGAAATTAAACTATCACTATTTGCAGATGACATGATAATGTACGTAGAGAACCCTAAAAACTCCATAGAAAAACTAATCAAAATTATAGATCAGTTTAGTAAAGTAATAGGATACAAAATGAACACACAAAACTCAGTAGCCTTCCTATATACAAAAACCCAATCTGAAGAAGAAGAAATTAAGAAATCCATCCCCTTTACAATTGAAACAAACAACAACAAAATCAAATACCTGGGAATAAATCTAACAAAAAAGGTGAAGGATTTATACAAAGAAAACTGTAAGACACTGCTAAAAGAAATAGAAGAGGACACAAAAGAAATGGATAGACATCCCCTGCTCATGGATTGGAAGAATCAACATTATCAAAATGGCCATCCTACCAAAAGCAATGTACATTTTCAATGCTATACTGATACAAATTTCAATGACACTCAAAGAAATAGAAAAAATACTGATGAAATTCATATGGAACCGCAAAATCCCCAAATAGCTAAAGCTCCCTCACTAAAAAGAAAGAAAATGGAGGCATTACACTCCCTGACTTCGAACTATACTACAAAGCCATAGTAATTAAAACAGAATGGTATTGGAAGAAAAACAGACACACAGACCAATGGAATTGAATAGAAAACCCAGAAATCCACATATCTATGGACAACTAATCTTTTACAAAGATGCAAAGACTATGCAGTGGACAAGGGGAGTTTATTCAATAAATGGTGCTGGGAAAACTGGACTGCTACTTGCAAAAAAATGGAACTAGACTACTACCTCACACCATGCACAAAAACTAACTCAAAATGGATAAAAGACCTGGGTGTAAGACCTGAAACCATAAAATAGATGGAAGAAACATAGGCAAAACACTGAATGATATATATCTCAGTAGAATCTTTAAAGACACATCCCCCAAAGCGAAGATAGTGATGGAAAAGATAAACAGCTGGGATTACATCAAACTAAAATGCTTCTGTACAGCAAACGAGACATTAAACAAAACAAATAGATACCCTACTGACTGGGAGAAAACTTATGCACACAAAACAATTGATAAGGGACTGATCACAAAAATCTACAAAGAGCTCACCCGACTCAACAAAAACAAAGTCAACAATCCAGTCAAAAAATGGGTAGAAGAGCCAAAAAGACACTTCTCTAAAGAGGAAATGCAAATGGCCAACAGGTAATGAAAAAATGTTCAACATCACCTATAATCAGGGAAATGCAAATCAAAACCACAATGAGATACCACCTCACACCAATGAGAATGGCACACATTAAAAAAACAAGCAACAACAAATATTGGCGAGGATGTGGAAGAAAAAGGAACTCTCCTACACTGCTGGTGGGAATGCAAACTGGTCCAACCACTATGGAAAGCTGTATTTGTGTTCCTCAAACTGCTGAAAATGGAGCTTCCATTCTACCTGGTAATACCACTTCTGGGAATCTACTCAAAGGATACAAAAACATTAATCCAAAAGGATACTTGCACCCCTATGTTTATTGCAGCACTATTTACAATAGCTAAGATATGGAAACAACCCAGATGCCCAAAGATTGATGATTGGATCAAGATGTGGTAAATATACGCAATGGAATACTATTCAGCAATCAAAAAAGATAAAACACGTGCAATTTGCAGCAACATGGATGGAGCTAGAAGGGATCATGCTCAGCGAAATAAGCCAGAGAAAAGAGAAAAACATCGAATGGTTTTACTTATAGCAGGAATATAAGGGAACCAAATAAGAGAGAGACAGTCAGTGAGGGAGGGGGAGGATAAGGGCTCAAAACGGGGGAGAAAAGAGCACAAGGGACTATGGTGACAGTTCACGTGTGAATCTGTGGTGGGTAACCTGCGGGGATTAACAATAATGTAAAAGATATAAATAATAATAAAAATTTAGAAAAAATAAAATAATGTATACCAACGTTATTTTAATAAAATGTTTAAAAAATATACCTATCAACAATATATGAAAGTATTTTTCCTCACTAATGCCAGAAATACTAGGTATTATCATTTAAAAATATTTGTCTATTTTATAGCTCAAAAATGGCATTACCTTTTTATGCTAATTGTTATTTGATCTCAAGTAAAGATAAGTTTTGTTTTATCCATATTTTAGTCCTGCTTTATACTTTACTTGTTTATATCATTAAACAATTTTATTGTTGATCTTTTCATCTTAGTGATTTGTGACATATCCTTAAATTTATGCATTTCTTGAATATCGTCTTTGATGACTGACTTTCACATTCGTTGCTGGTTTTGGTTTCTGGTACTTGCTTAAAGCTCTTTGGCCCACATCTTCTGTGCTTAGAAATATTCATGTTTTCTGTTTTTCATCTATGAGATATTAAAGGGTAAATAAGCTACCTTAAGGAACTACTTTAATTTATATAAAAAGTTGCATTGATCACTGTATTAAGAAATGAATGTTCTCATTTGTCTTGCCCATAGAAACACTTTGGAGCCTATATACATTTTGCCCTATGTAGGCTCCATATATGTATTAAAAAAATATATATGGCCATATATATATATATATATATATGGACTTATTCATTCTCTTGAATGTTGATTAATTTTACCTAAATCAGTAAGTACAATAATGATACTATTCTACATCGAAAGATGGACTGAATGGATTCTTGACTTGTTTATTGCGTCTAATCTTATGGTATAGGTAGTATTTAGGGTATGGGATTATACTGCTTATTTCTGTTTTCCCTTGACCCTGTATGGTTTTGTTTATAGGTAATCCTCCAATATAAGCTTGAATGTTTCCAAATTTACATGTGAAATATAATTATTTCCAAAAAAGAAATGTTCAATAAATTGAAGTTAATCAGAAGTCATTAGAAATAAAAAATTGAAATTCTATAATGTTAGCAATTGAAATTAACTAGGTAAAAAATTCATGGAGGTAATACTGTGTATTAACTGACAATAAGTTGAATTGAGTTGTATGAATAACAAACTAAATTTTGAGATAGCAAGAATAACTATGTTTTAGACAATAAAACTGTGTATGTGAAGAAGAATAAAAATTAGCTGAAATAATCATCTGAGAGATAATATACTGTTAGATTTTGTGTGCACTTTTTTCCAGTCAGTTCTTTCTCTATGTGTGTGTGTAGTGTGTATGTACATATATATACATATATAGGTACAGAGCTACAGCTCCAATTTTTCTGTCATACTGTTATGTATCCTTTGAAAAACATGATTTTTAATGTCAAATGGATTATAAATGGTGCCACAATGAATAGGAAAGTGTACAGCTCTATCAAAGAATTTTAGAAAAGGAAAGATGGAAATCACCCTATTGATTTTCCTACCGTTTATATTGATTTGGTTATTGTGGTTGTTTATTGTCATTTATCTCAAAAGCATCAATGGCACATCATTACCACGAGTTTAAAATCTGAACCCTTTAACATTTCATATAAAGGATGTCCCTTGTTCTCCTTATCTTCCCTGTTTCAATTTTTAATATATTGCTATCTTTCCCCAACTATCATCAGCACTTGCTGTTACTATTTTATACTCTTAGCTCAACCCCTGAGGTTTACATGCTCTGTTTCTTCTTCCTGCACTGCCATTTTTCTATTGGCTACTGAGTTTATTTGCTTCTTTTTGTTCAGTAAACTCTTTTTTGAGTTACTTTCTTATTTATATATTGAAGATAGTAATCTTTTGATATTTGATTGTGTTTTTTTGTTATTTGTCCATGAATTTTATATGTGGTGGTTTTATTTATGCAGCATATTATGTTTTAAACATATAATCAAAATCTATCAATCTTTTCTTTAAGGCTTAAATTTTTGGAGTAATATTTTATTTACTGTTATAATTCTGTTTTTCTATTTTTTGAATTTTAAATTTATCTGTCATTTATTTTGATATGTAATATGAAATAATTTTAAACAATTTCCCCTTTAAATAGTATTCTCTTTATACCAGAACATTTGATTAAACAGCTCAATCTTTATCCACTGTTTAAAGTATTACTTTTGTCATATATTAAATTAACATATTGGTTGGTTCCTGACTACTCTATTTGGTTTATTTTACTGATGTCTCCTCTCAAACCTAGGTTACACTGTGACTGTATAATGTGCTCTAATAGTCTATGGTGAACATCTCTACTTGCTTTTCCTTTTTATCATTTACTTAGGTTTTTGGTAATTTTTTTCAAATTAGGTAAAATTTTTCCAAGTTAAAAAATCCCTTTGAAGTTTTGCTGGCAAGAATTGGCTGGCAAGAATTTTCCTTTTCCCTGACTAATTTATTAATATTGAGTTATTCAAGTATTTCCTTGAGTTTGAGTATTTTAAACAGTTGTCTTCAATCACAGTTTTTTCTTTTATATACCGCTAACCTAATTTGATATTATTTTACTAAAAATGTTTATATCTGTTTTTCCAAGTTTGTTGAGGCATTAGTTTTTTTGTGTGTGTGTTTTAGGTTGCAATAGCTAGATTTAGTGATCTAGTTTGATAGTTTCCCATTTTTATTAAGCTTTGAACAATCTTTTGTTATTTTTTAGATTGCTGAGATATTGACATGAAATTATGTAAATTTAAGCTGTTGAAGGTGCTTATTTGATATTTTTATATGTTGCAATATGATTACCATAGGGATAGCTAATACGTTGATCATAGCACATAATTATCATTTCAATTTTTGATGAAAACATTTCATAATTAGTCTTGTAGCAACTTTGATAATGAGTTTCTTTCTGTAACAGGGGAAGTATCTTTTCTTTGATTTTTAGATTAAAAGGTTTTCTGAAATTTCACTTGGTTCTAGTGTCTTTTAGGGTTGTGATTTTTATTTTATAATAGTTATTTGTTCAGCTGAATTTATGATCATTGCTCTAAATTATATAATATTATTTCACAGTTTTATTAAGCACCTCTATTTCTTTCTAGGTTACTTTTCTAATTTTGTGTTGGAATATTGACCCTCTTGTTCTTCAATTAGCTCATTCAATTTTTGTATTTTTATAAAGAATCTCATCTTTGATTTATCAAGATGATGGTTTCTTTTTTTGAAACTGAAACTTGTAGCATATTTTAGGTTGATCTCTCACTTAGTAATTTTTTGAATCTTTTAAATTTTTTGAATCTTAGTAATTTTTTGAATCATAAACATATCCTTTTTAAATTAGGAAGCTGTACTTCCATATTATTATTGTTTTTTTTAAAGATTTATTTCTGTTTCTTTCTGTATACGAGAACTGGGGTGTAGGCCAGAAGTGTGGGGGTGGGAGGATGTGAGAGGATTCACCAGAGACACAGTGGCTAACAGAACAGGCGAATCTACTGAGATACTGTGCTGTGGGGAGTGGAGGACGAGACAGGAGAGGTCTGCTGTGCCATTTGGGTTAGCTCCTTGGCCAGGGATCAAACTCATGCAGCAGTGTCTGGATAGCTTGATAGCACTAGGACTTTAACCACTGTACCACCAGGGAGGTCCTCCATATTATTTTTTTTGGCTTTTCTTTAGGAATATCAGATTATTTATTTTTACATTTCTATCTGTTCTTCATGCTTATTATGTCTCTTTAATTGCATTCTTGTTACTTTTCTTCCTAGTTCTGAAATAAGTTTTCAGGTTTGTCCTCCATGTAACCTATGGTAATTTAGTAATCTTGAATTTTGCTCCTTTTTGCTTTTATACATTTGCGTCAAAGAATTATTACTTATCTCCACTGTAATTTCTTCTGTTCTCTAAACTAATGCTGTGGTCTCATAATCTCCTGTTTTACTTGTATTTCAGGAAGGCCATGTATGCTTGAACTTTATTGAATGGGTAAAGAGCATGATATCTGTAGTTTACTTTTTCCCCTTACATAAATGGTTTTGAAATTCTTGTCTTTCTTGTATCTGGAGTGCTATGCTATGTTTCCTTTCTTTTATTTTGTTGAAAATTTATAGATCCTCTTTACCCTTCTCCATGTACTCTTCACCAAATGGGTTCTCATTCTTAATGTGTTTTTTGGCAAGCAAAGTAGATGGCTTTACTTATATTCATCACTATTTGGTTGCTGTTCAATCTGCTTCTTTTGACACTTAGTTTTTTTTTTATGTGGAACATTGCTCTGAAACACTATATATGACTTATAGGCATTAGTTCACATCTCTTTAAATTTGTTATGCCATCATGCCCACCACCAAAGCACCAATATTCCTCCCTAAAAGTCCATTGGTCCCTCTTCCTGCTTTTCCCCTATATCCTACCCTCTCCCTCTGGTAGCCCCTATTCTGAATTCATATTTCTAGAGTTTATTTTGCTTTATTTTTGTATGTTTCTTTTCTTGTTTCCTTATATTCCACATATAATATGAAACTATCATTGACATAAATTTAGATTCGGAAGGCATTACAGGAATGGACAGTCTCATCAAGAAAATGATATCACCTCTTTTTTTCTCCTATACGTTTGATTTAGCTATTGTTCTGTGGACTAACTTTCTATGGCTAACATTATAATATACATTTTTCCAGGTATAAAATGGGTCGCCTATCTGGAATATTGAAGTCTAGCCCTTGTCATTCAGCTTTCCATTTGGTGTTATCAGTAAACAAATTCTAGGGCCTCCTCCCAGAACCCTGCTTTCAAATATGGCTTATTTTCACTTGCAAAGTTGGGGCTGTTCTACTTTCCCTTGCCTGCTGTATTGTCATCTCATTCCTCCAAGAAGGTCTTACATTTTTTAATGTTCTTTTTCATTTAGGTGGTATTAGTGGATCCCTGGTGATTTCATTTAGAATATACCTAGCAGAATAGCTTCAACATTTCTGTTCCAGTATCTTTTACCTAGTACTTCTCTTTTTAAAAAAAATTGAAATAATTTCTAATCTCGATAAATAAAGCCTTTTAAATAGTATCTAGCAAAAGTAATAGGTAATACTTTTCATGTCAACTTCTTATCAGTTACATATTGTTAGAAACATTTTTCTTTAATTGATAGGTGAATCATATTCATTATCATTTTTTGGTTATATTATTAATGATTTTGAATTTTTTTCATTTATTAAATATGTAATGTACTGTCTATTTGTGTTCTTTTTCTGTTGTGATGTTAGTCTTCTGGGCTTGAAAGATTGTCCAAATTGGTTCATCTTATCAGTGTTTTTTCTCATTTTGCCCTTTAATTTTATTTCCACTCTTAACACATTGTATGCTGGAAACGTGTTTATACATTTTACATTGACTGGTCGGGACACATATTAATACTTTTTTATAGACTAGCGGTAGAATGCGGGTAACGCATAAATGTGTTTATTTTTATACTTTTTTTTAATACTTAAAAAGTTAGCAAAAATGGCCCGCGCCACCTGTTAGTGTGCGATAAAAACTACCCGCAAACAATGTGTTAATGTATGAAATATTACATTTACTTACTTAACTTAATAATTTTCCTGGCTGACTTATTTTATTAAGGTTATGTTTAAAATGTTTTTATCCTGAAATATGACAATAATTGATTGCTTTTGGTCAAATTTTTATGAGTTTACAATAAAATATTTTTCCACCTTTAAAAAAATAAACTATGTTCCTTTTCCTTGAGTGGACTACTAGACATATTTTGGGATTTATCATAGTGTTATCACTATCACTAATAATAGCAGAGTTGTATTTTTTTCACCATCCTTCCAATTCTCTAAAAATCTACAAACATTATCTCATTAATTCACACAACACTCTTGTGGGTTAGGTAATAACTGTGATCAGAGTTCCACATGCTGTTTTTAGAAAATCTCTAGAACAATAAGGCTTAATTTTGTTAAGAAAACATTTGTAAGCAGTCTCTAATGACTATCTAGCGTTACATTTAGAGTTTGGGATAAAAATATAGTTTTATTTAATGGCAGCTTTGCCAAGTTGTGGTTTCTCACTTCAATTTTTAATCTGTGGGAAATTTGCTACTGCTACACAGTTTTCTTAAGTGACATAGATTATGATAGAAAAAAAGGTTTAAAATTTTAGATGAATATTTATTAATCGTGGTTTCAGAGAATTATCTGAGAAGTTCTTAAAATAAAATTAATTTTATAAATTCTCTCCCCACCAATTGTAATTTAATTGTTGTGTGGTGGGACTGGGCATTAATAAGATTTTTTTTAAAGCTCTCCAGGTGAATCTAATGCACAACAAGAGTAGAAAACCATTCTTTGACAGCAGTGTTTCTCAAAATTCTGGTTCCCAGACTTGCTGCATCACCTGGGAACTGGGAACTTGTCAGAAATGTGAATTTGGAAACTACATGCCAGGTCTGTTGAATCAGAAACTCTGAAGATAGTGCCTAGAATTCTCTCTGTGTGTGTGATGATATCACTGTAGATTCACATGTAATTAGAAGAAATAACACAGAGATCCAATTTTACCAGTTTAATATGTAATTGTGTGTGCATTTAGTACTACACAATTTTATGACATAGGCAGTACTATCACAGTCAAACTATGATGCAGGAAATTTTGTTTTTTCAAGGCTCCGCAAGATTTATATACAACTATGATTTGAAAATCACTTTGAAAACGAAACTCTCAGAACAGGATCAGATAATTTTTTATTTTTATTTATTTATTTTTGCTTTTTAAAAATTTCATTTATATCCTTTACATTATTGTGTATCACCTGTAGGTTTCCCACCACCAATTCATCTGTGAACCATCACCATAGTTCCTTGTGCTCTTTTCTCCCCTATTTTGATCTCTTTTCCTCCCTCTCCCCTGTAGAATGTCTCATATTTGTGGTTGCCTGCTAGTTTTTGCTTTTGTTTATGTTTTGTGTGCTATTTTCTCCTTCTGATTTCTCATTTGGTTCTCTTATAGTATTCCTATAAGTGATACCATTCGGTATTTTTCTTTTTACTTGTGGTTTATTTCGCTGAGCATGATCCATTCTAGCTCTATCCATATTGCTGAGAATTGTATTAGTTTATCATTTTTGATTACGGAATAGTACTCCACTGTATACATGTACCACATCTTCTTGAGGATCAGGTAATTTTTTAAATAAAAGTTTATAAAACTACTCAAAGTATGTTAACACACCAGGGGCATAAGTTTACCTGGGTGCTTATAGAAATGCAGAATCTCAAGTCCTTCTTGTGATTGCCAGGTAGTTTGTGCACACACTAAGGATGAAAGGTAACTGATAAATGGGGTTTAAAAAAACCCTCAATCAACCAACAGCACACAAAGACATGGCAACATTTGAGGCCAGTATTCATGGACCTGTTCACAGCATCATAGTTATTGCCAAGCCTGGTGCAACTGTGATAGACCTGGTCTGGCCCTCTATCCCCGATGTCCTGATAGGAGCACCTGAAGTCATGCCCATTAGCACCAGTGGCATGGTGACCCTGAATTTAGAACAAATCTGAAAGCAAACAACAAGGGAGAGAGAAAAATACAAATGATCAAGCAAGCCCTCAGGGAATAACACACCACAAAAAGAAAATCAGTCCCAGAACCCAACAACACTGACATGGAACAATTTTTCTGTCTGACATATGAGAATTCACAGTAACCATAATAAAAAAAAATTAAAGATGAAAAAAGGAAAAGAATGATATGAGAAATATAATCATTGAGCTGGAGAATGAGAATAAATCTTTAAGTAAGAAAATAAAGGAACTCCAAGATGTTAAAAGATCAAATGAGGAGCTAAGAATTCTGGGAAAAAGCAACAAAAACAGAATAGATTAAATGGAAGGATGAGTCATTACTCTGGAAGATACAGATGTAAAAAGAACCACAAAAGAAAAGGAAAGAGCGAGACAAAGGAAAAAGAATGAAAAAACATTTTGAGAACTATCTGATGCACGAAGAAAGGATTTTTAATAGTCTTAGTAATTCCAGAAGGTGAAGAGAGAGATAAAGGAACTGAGAAATGTTCAAGGAAATAACACTGGTCAACAAATTTTTACAAAAGTCATGTTACTGAAATAAAATTAGTCACTTCCTATCAATTTGTATGTGCTCAACACGAATATGACGGTCAAATTTTAATTTTGGCACTACTTTTTTTTGTAATCTGCAATAAATTGATGTTTACATCATAAAATGCATGCCAATAGTAATAGGCCTATAGTTAATACCTGTAAAAAGTCACCCATAGACTACTTCTTAGATTTCTTCATTTGTCTCTTGTACAGCTGTTCAGGAATAGAATAGATGGCAGATGGTTTCCATTGTGCAAAAGCACAGCCTTAAGACTCAGTTTCAAAGAGTCTAGAAACAGTCTCCATTTTTGTGGGTCATGAGTGATTTCTAAGGCATTCATGAGGCCCTCAATATCGGAACAGAATACCAGAGTACTTTCCTTTATGAAGAAAGGCTCCAACTGCTGGTGGCGCTTTTGCTATAAAGTAATTGTGACATCTTCTTTTAGAAGATGCCATTGTTGGAGTCTTGATCCTAGCAATTCTGCCTTGTTCTTGGATAAGTCCAAATCAGGAACCAGGTCATTTAGTTCTTCCTGTGTTAGTCTGTGTGGGGTTGATGATGCACCACAGTGAAAATCTGGATCACTGCATGCTGATGGAACAGGAGAAGAACAAGTCGGCTCACCCTTGTCCTCATCAGATGAATCAAGAGAATATTCTGCTGGAGGTTCTGGAATAGGAAGTCGCTCACCATGTGGAACTGGTCTCAGTGCAGGCGGAACGTTTGGGTAGACTATTCTCGACTTCTTTTGCTTCGTTATTCCACTGGAAAGAGGAGGATCCAAGCTGAAGTAATAGTCTTTTATGTGGTTGCTAGGCTCTCTCCACACCATGGGCACTGCAAACAGCATGGATGGTCTTTTGCCATTGAACCACTGTGAAAGCTGTGTTGTACATGGAGCACAACATATATGCGGGGCCCAAGGCTTGCCTTGGTCACCAACCTTGCATCTGAAGTAAAGATGATAAGCCTTCTTCACTTGAGAAGTGATACTTTTCCTCTGGTTGGCAAATGTCACTTCCCCACAAATAGAGCAGAAATTGTCCACACTTTTAATGTACTTTCGAGGCATGACTGTTCTGTATTGTGCCTAAATGGATAAAATAATAACAGTTCTATGGAACAGTAGCTTAAACTGTCTCACACAAAGTCTGAAATATTTTCAATGCTCAACCTTTCCGACAGGGCTTTCTATAGTACACTGCTGACGTCAGCTTACTTCAGCAGCTGCCTGGCAGTAGTATTGCATTGCATCAGAAAATGATGCAGTCAACTCTGGATGATGTGTGTGGATGATGTGTGCATGATGGTATTATGCAACGCAATGCAATATTATATCATTCTAAGCTGATTTAGGATGTTGCAGTCCTACTGGAAAAATTTACACGGTGAAACATAGAAAATGAATTATATGAAATTATCTTCAAAATGAGAGCTAATAAAAAATTTTCAGGGTTATATTCCTGTTCAGCACACCAAGATACTACAGATTAGGGCCTTTTTAAGTCAGTAACTATCTCAATGTTGACCAGTGTTATCTTAGATCAGTGAGTAGCAGTAGCAGGGATCAGTAAGCAATGAGCTGGATGGCTTCCCTGATGGCACAAGGGGTTCAGTCTCAGCACTATGAAGCTATCACCATTCATTGTAGCATGAGTTCGATCTCTGGCTAAGGAGCTAACCCACATGGTGCAGCAGACCTCCTGTCTAGCCCGCTGCTCCCCTCAGCAGTGTATTTCACTCAGTCCGCCTGTTCTTGTCCCCACTTTGTCTCTGGTGAATCCTCTAACCACTCCTGCCCTCACACACATCTCTGGCCTACATCTCAGTTCTTGTATGTGTAAATAAATAAATCTTAAAAAAAAAATGACCTTCAGCCAAAATCTATCCTCTTGCCTATTTTCATATGACCCACAACATAAATTAACTTTATATGTTTAAATAATTTGAAAATAAAAAATAGTGACAGAAAAAAATAGTGACAGAAAAAGATTATATAAAACTCAGTTTGTGTCCATAAATAAAGTTTCATTAGAACACAGTCACATTCATCTGCTTATATTTATGGCTGAGTTTGCATTACAAGAGCAGAGTTGAATAGCTGTGACAGAGACCACATGTGACATTCTCACCCTCATTGATTCGTACACCTGCTTTGTGCATTACAAATCAGGTATAATGCAATAGTATTTCAAATGCTATGTATT
Organism: Scalopus aquaticus; assembly: GCA_004024925.1. NCBI lineage: Eukaryota > Metazoa > Chordata > Mammalia > Eulipotyphla > Talpidae > Scalopus > Scalopus aquaticus. The sequence goes on from PVIJ01018926.1 coordinate 24,432, forward strand.
ACCTCACCAAAAGTTTTTCATTACCAGTGCATACACATTACATGAAAACAAAGAAGGGAAAAAGTAAACTTTAAATGTTGTACTTTTAGCACCCACTGGAAGATGAACTGTTTTGTTATTGAAATAGATGGCATTGCATTTTGGTTTTCAATGATTTTATATCTGTGCTAATAGAATATAACATATGCCAGATCAAGCATTCATCACAATTTTCCCAATTCACAGGAAAACAATGGCCAGGAAAATTACAAAATTTAAAACACAGTATCTCCATAAAAATGAAAATGGGACTAAAACCAAGGTGAGGTTCTGCATGACTCATTTATTAGCCAAGCAAGAAAAAAAAAAAGGAACTCTTCTACACTGCTGGTGGGAATGTGAACTGGTCCAACCACTGTGGAAAGCTGTATGGCGATTCCTCAAACTGCTAAACATGGAGCTTCCATACGACCCAGCAATCCCACTTTTGGGAATTTACCCAAAGGATACAAAAACACTAATCCGAAAGGATACATGCACCTGTATGTTCATTGCGGCACTGTTCACAATAGCAAAGGTATGGAAGCAACCCAGATGTCCAAAAATAGATGATTGGA
>PVIJ01018927.1:0-25024 GCA_004024925.1 Scalopus aquaticus
CATCACTTATAATCAAGGAAATGCAAATCAAAACCACTATGAGATACCACCTCACACCTGTGAGGATGGCACACATTAAAAATGCAGGCAATAACAAATGCTGGAAAGGATGTGGAGAAAAAGGAACTCTTCTACACTGCTGGTGGGAATGTGAACTGGTCCAACCACTATGGAAGGCTGTATGGCGATTCCTCAGACTCTTTATACGTTTTTTCCTGTAATTATATTTACTAAAGGTTGAATCTGGTATTCGATTTTTCCTTTGGTTTTTAGTTCCAGCTATTACCTAATGATCTTTATGCTAACTTGATTGTTTAATAAATGGAAATTATTTCAATATTAAGTCTAGCCAGCTCTATATTTGAAGTTTGTTATAAATTATAGTGACTAAGAACTTCACCAGCCTTGTGGACATGGGTAAGCTATGAAACTGTCATGTACCTCGGTTTTCTCATCAGTACAGTGGGAAAATTAATAGTATTTATTTCATAGAGTTATGAAAATGACTTCATCTGAGACATGTGGTCTGTGTTTGACACTTTGTAAGTACCTTGTAAGTGTTCACTTTTATTCATAGCATTATTGTTGGCATTTTTCAGACTAATATTGTTATCTATGAATTTTAGACTTTTATTTTTTAAGTGACTTACCTATTTAAGTATTAGTAGAATGAGTATTGGACTAGGAGTATGGAACTATGTTCCTTGTTCTACGTCATGAGTATATATATCACTTGGGATTTTCACTTTGTCATTTTAGGTTTGTTACCTTATTTAAAAAATGAAAGTACTATATTAGATTAATATTTTCCAGGCATTTGGAATTTAACCTATAAATTAAAAATAAAAGGAGAAACAGTCAATGGTCAAATCTTTATCAAGGAAGCAGGCTATCAAAATTACCCTGTCACTAGGAGTTCATACAAAAAGATTATTTTCACACCACAAAAAGGGAAGAAATATAGAATCTTTTTTTTTAAAGATTTTATTTTATTTATTTATACATACAGCTGGGGTACAGGCCAGAGGTGTGGAGTGGTGAGAGGCTTCACCAGAGACAGAGTGGGGAGCAGAACAGGCAGATCAGAAATACACTGCTGAGGGGAGCAGCGGGCGAGGCAGGAGAGGTCTGCCGCAGCATGCGGGATTCTCCCCGGCTGGGCGTTGAACTCGCATCGCTGCTGCTGACAGCTCCACAGCGCAGTGCTTAACCGCTGCGCCACCAGGGAGGTCCAGAAATATAGAATCTTAAAGAGAAATTATATCTTAAAAATAAATGTAACTATGAAAAACTTGTGATAGGATAATAAAAGGAAAATATTTTATCAGTTTCAGCTGAGACTCAAGACAATTGACATCACATTACAAGGTGAGTTATGAGCCCACCATAAAGGATTTACAAAATAAATTATGGAGGCCAACTTTGTAAATATTAGTATTCTCAGCCAGCTTCTAAGTATGAAAGTATTATAAGATGAGATAATGGGATTTTGGGGAATTGCCTTTCTATTAACTCCCATTCTCCTTCCTTAAAGTAGAAGGTTTGGGAGTGTGGGTTATTTGATCTTCATTTCAAATACTGGCAAAAATATTCTTCTGAACTATTTAGAGTTTAAGATGTATGAATGCATGAGGCAGCAGAAAACAGACAGAAAGCAAGACAAAGTTGCCTTAACTGGTAAACATACATTGCCCAGAGTACATGAAGTGTAAGGTCCTTCCATAGACCAGATATGAGCTATACAAGAATGCACTAGCACAGATGTGAGAGAGTCCACACAGGAGATCATAAAACCTATCTCCGGGCTGTCTGTGATGCTGACATCATCTAGGAGTAAGTGAGACAAGGAGGTGAAGAAAGAACTAACATAAGGAACAGGAAGTGATAAACTTCCCCTCATTACAGGAAGAATAGGTAAAAATTCATGAGGGATGGGAATGTCTCCACAAATTTGTGAGTATCCCCGAATTTAAACATTAAACTGGCCTAGAGAGCATATCTCTAATCACAGATCATGATAGATTTAACAAGAAAGAACTTTGTTCCCTCTCCTTCATTCCTCCTTCTCCCCATGATACTTAGAAAATAATCAGCGAAGAAAATGCAAGGAGGGGGTAAATGAGCAAGTTAAGGATGGAGAAAAAAATGCTAATTACATTCTACTTTCTTCATGCTGAGTGATGCTTAGCCGGAGTCAGGTTCAAGATAGTAAGGGAGAGGAGCCCTCTCTTGGAATAACATGGAAAGTTTTCATTACAGCTATCGATTAAATTATTGAACAAAGTAGTTTTCAGTAATTGAGAGTAAAAAGAAAATAATGGGACATACCCTTATTTTCATCCACTTCACACCCCAAAGGATAAATGTAAAAAAAAGTGTCGAAAATATGGCTTAATAACAAACCTCACAAGTCATGCTTCTTAACATGGTCATGCTTTTCAATACAATTCTTGCACCAGCTGCAATATCTTCATAGGTTCTATTTCCTGTTTTTATTTTTTTTAATTTTGCTACCAGTATTCATAGTGCAACATTAATGAACTAAAGAAGCTGTAGAGTAGATGAGCTCTGTGCTGTTTATCAGATGTATATCATATGTATCTATGTATGTATGTGAGAGAGAGAGAATAAAGGATATATATTTGTAAATTTTAACAACTGTTCCACATCTAAGCTCTCACTTTTTCTGCCTTTTATTAGATAGCAAAATTGGAATAATACAAATATTTTCTAGTGAGAAACGTAAATAAATTGTTTGATACCTATACCAGCATATAACTAAATCTACCTAGAGCAACAGAAAACATTTCTAAAACTTAATTTAGTGCTTGATATCCAAGGTCTCCTAAAATTGTAGGTGTTATCATAGATCTGATTTCAATTGAGAAGATTCTTTGGAATAAGAAAGTTGTGTTTACCCATTGATGGGTTATAGAGTTAGTTTCCTTTGCCATTTCTTAGGTTAAACTAATATTATTTAAATGACTATATCAAAAGAGGTATACTAAATACTTAACAAGTGAAACCAGGTACTCAGAACATGTGGCGTCTCCATACTCTATGGATTATCGTTAACTTTATAAATGAATGATAGTGAACAATGCTTGCAATGATGTAACACATGAAGTACTTCCTAAGTTCCAAACACTGACAATTCCACAATGGAAAGCAAAATTCCTACCTAATGGATTTTTTGGGAAAGACTTGGGAGATAAGTGAAAACAATAAAGAATGGTAGGTTGTGATTCCCATTCCAGAGTTTAATGATTCTAGTGCTTATATCAACTTTTATGGGTTGAGCTCTTTGGAAACAGAGACTAGAAGGGAGTTTTTAGAAGTAAAATGTTTACTAGACCCCTGTATATAAAGGGGAGAAGTAAGAAGCAGTTTGGGCCAGAGGAATAAAGTGAGCTACAGTACAGGACAACAAAAATCCTGCCCACCCTGGAGAGAAGCTTGGAATAAGTGTTGTAAGACAGAGTGTCCACCTTTGGGCAGCACTGGTAGATCCTTACACCCCACATCTCTCAGATGCAGTTTACCCTATAAAGTAGGCAGGACATTGGGCAGCAGATCTTGAACTTCCTGACTGCTAGAGCCTATTTGCTGCCTTCATTCTCATAGTCGATTTTGAAGTTTCCCAGAAGCTAGTAGTAGTGTTACAGGGCAGGGAGAGGGGTACCCCAAAACCCCCAAACCTGCCTGCTCTAAATAAGTTCTGTCATCTACCACAGTAAGACAAAACATATAGACCTTTAATGGAAAGGATTATTAATACAATTAGTGTGTCATACAGACAAGACAAAATATACTTTTGAAATCAAGCATCCAAAGTTACCCATCCCCTCGTGGATAAAAATCCACCCAAACAGGGTTGGCCCGAAAGCCTGCCAGAAATTGAAATCCCTTTCTAGTGGGGACCCATAGAAAAAGGTAAGAATCAGTCTGACAAGTCTGGGAGGAAAAGAGCAAAATCAAAATCGAGATAAAAGCTGCCATTGTTAGCCTCCCCACGGGCCTCTCACCCACATCTGTTTGAACCAGTCCAGCACCAAGAAGCAAGTGAAGCTTATTCACATGTCTCTCTGCTCATGTGCCTCCTCCAAGTCATCTTCTCGCTCTACATCCTGCTTCTTTCCTTCTGCAGTCTCCTCTCCAGCTTCTTCTCTTCCCTGGCTCTACCCTCCCTTTGGTGGGGCAGGGAACCTGGAACTTCCCCTTTTGCTGGGAACCACCCTGTTATATCTGCTAAATGAACCTCTGTGCTGGACTATGAATGAAAGACATACTGCATTTAAACAATGAATTTCAGAATTCTTTCCATTTGTTGAAACTATTCCAGCTATTTATTCATTTCTAGTTTATCTACAGAAGCTTGTCTCTACAAATAGCTTTGCTTTTCCTCTTCATTTACAAAAATAAACACTAACAAGAATCCCAAAAATATTTTTTCATGTCTATCAATACCTGTGATGACATAAAAAGCATTTTCAGTGAACAAAACCCCCCGAATTTTAACATTTTATTTCATTTTGCTTTTTTCCAGTTCCCTTCCCATTCTTTTCCTTCCCTTCACCTTTTAAAATCCCTCCCTCCTTCCCTCATACCTCTCACCAATTATAATTCTATTTTGAGTAGTTTCCAAGTTCTACAAGATTTTAGTTTATTTTTTCAAAGAAACCAATTTTAGATTGCCTCATTTTTGTCCTCAGTTATGTTGGCTTGCAGTAAAATTGTATTTGTGTTTCAGTTTTCTTCATTTGCTATTAAAGTTTGTCATGGTCCTGCTTCAAGTGACCTTGGGGCTTCTAGTAACTGAATTGTTTGTGAGGTTCTTTCAACAGCAGCAGTAATTTTTTGGGCCCAAAAATAATCAAAAGAAAAGCTATGCATGTATAAATTGCCAGACAGATTTTAGAGACCAAATCTTTTTCTATGGTGCATTGGTGTTGGGAAAATTCATGGTAAATTATTCAAGGTTGCTTTCTACTCAGACCCAACTTTTGTGTGTTTGTTTGTTTGCTTGTTTTTAATGTAGTCAAGCTTTTTAGCAACTTTTTCTATAAGCAGTACCAAATAACATTTTTAAAGACTTTTTGTGGATGTATGGTTTTGATTGGATTGTATAGATTAAATCTAGAAGTCCTTTTTAGGGTAGAAATATCATGAAAGTGATTACATTACCCCCAGAGGCTAAATATTTTTTTGTAATACTTGCAAGCTGTAAGTAAATTGCAAGCACTTACTTGCCCTGATTTCGATACTTTTTAAAAAACCATAGTATTTAGTGTATATTTTTTTGTACCTTAGACATATGGGACTCAATTTATAAATATTTTTCTTTAAAATTTAAATCAAGGAGATAAAAAAAATCAAAAAAGAAAATGTATAAACCCCTTTCTCCCAAAAGAGCTGGAAAAAATTACTCCTTGAAACACTGGGCGACAAGAAACATTTGCATTTAGTAAGCTGCATTATTTATAGATGTAGAGCTGCAACCTCTCATCCCCATCTAGTAGTTTATTTTAAATCTATAAGATTTACAAAACAAAAGTAAGAGAAACATGTGTTGAGCAATAAATAAATACTGCTAGTGAGCTTCTGTATTCTTTTAGCATTGCACTATTTTCATCATTTTTGACACTAAGATGTGTTTTGCAGGGAGGGAAAAGCACATTTTGAAATAACTAGTTAAACAGGGGATGAAAAACTAGTAACAAAAAATGAAGGGAAATGGTTTTGATTTCCATTAAGCTTAAGGTCATATACAGGTCATGTTTAACACAGATTCCATTTTCATATATTTTAATAAAATCTGTATAGGAAATTTAAGTAACAGCTGTGGAAAGAATTTGATCTAAAGGAACAAAACTAAGTGTCACTTTAACATTAACCTTCTAGTGATGAATAAACAAACAGAAGGAAAAGAGCATGTCTTCTCCAAATCAGAAGATGTCTTAGCTACTTACTGATGTGAAAGAAATACTTAATATTGTGGCCTTGTGACAAGACACCCTAGGTTTGTCACAGGCCATACTATCTTTGACACCAAGGATAAAACATCCAATACCAACATAGATATTTTATTCAGGAACACAGAGTAATTAGGGAGAAAGTTAAGTGTCCAATTATCTTATCCTCTGAAATTTTTAAAAAATGTTGTGGCAGGAAATGAAATTGTACTGATAAGTACTCATTTCTTCTCACTACTCATAATTTCCAGAGAGGTGGCATCTACTTGTTTAGAAATTCACTGTCATTTTTGGAATAGAATGCTGATCTGGATTTTGCTTATAATGCTGTCCTTGTCCTTGTGCTTTTTAAAGACACATATTGCACCTTTTTCTGTAACATCTCCATGTGCCAGGAAGAATACAATTGTGACTTTAAGAACAATTTTGGGCTTCAAAGACGAAGCCACTCACTTTACTTAGATACTTCATTAAGAATCAGGTCTCCCCACCCCGCCCCACCATGGAGGTTATTCTACTCATTTCTCCAATTTATACAACAATTTCCTTTGTGTTCTATGAAATGTAAAATAATTCAAAGAGTTTCTCGGCTAACAGAGGAATGTCTACAGCCCAACTGCATGGGTCGGTATGTAATAATTGGCTTGAATCTATAGATAGGCCTTTACTGGACTTGTTAAGGTTTGTGTCAGGTCCCTACAATAATTATTGAAGGCCTAATTCAGACCAGCTTTCCTCCACAAAATTAAATAAAAGAGGGACGGGGTACACCATGCATCAGAGGGGTTAGTCAATTCTCTTTGCACAGCAGTGACCTTTGTATTCCCTCTGTTAACGAGTGGGAAAGATTTAACTGCATTGCGAGTACCCTTATATTTTCCAGCCATTATTTAAAACATGTCAAAATGAGTTCAGTAACTTTTCAGTCTTTTCAAAACTCACCTGTTCCTTGATCAAGCATTTCAAGCCCCACCTTTTCTTCCTTTTTTTTAAATCAAACGCAGAGCTGCTTGGAGTTTTATCATTCAAAATTCTGTAGGAGTCATGGAACTGCTTACCACTTAAAGTTCTGTAAAATAACTGTACTGCTTGTCAACTAGGAAGTGAATATACACACTGATACTTGCCATGGAGGTCATACCGTGTCTAGTATTTTGTGGTTTAATTGCACACTGTAGTCTTGAATCTGTTAGAAAAAAGACAGATGCAGGCATGATGAGGTAATCTTTTACCCTCCACATCATATTTCACTTAAGTGGTAGTCAACATGCAACCCTAATTGACAGCCAAATCAGAACTCTGTTGACTGTAGCTAAATGCATATTGCTTAATTGTATAATTCACATAACTTCATGCAAAATTCAAGGTATGAATGTACTTCCTCAGGATGGAATCACTCGGCATAAATCAATGACTTTTTTCAATCTTGAAAAGTTCATTTATTCATTGGCTTGTGATTTCATGGGTTAGTTAATGATTTTCAAGTTAATTAGGTTAATGGGCATATAAGCACTATAACAGATATGGAACCATTTATTTTAATTGTCCATATGTGACTGCCTTTTGGTTTGTTTTCCAAAGTTACGGGTACTTTTTCAAAGGTTTGATTGCAGAGATGTAAATTTCTCATTTTTCTTTTCTTGTCTTGAAATCAGTTAACTTCATTTGCACTAAGGAACATTTAATAAATTTCAAATATACATATTTTTGAAATTTTTAATTAAGAGAAGTACTCAATTTGTCTTTAAGTTTTTTAGATCTTGTTTTAATGGGCTAACAGTTTTCAAATAATTTTTAGAGAGGATCTAATTTACTTTCTCACCTTAAAAGGACTAAGTTATCTTGCAGCACCCTTACTAGATACCTAATCTAACCTTCCTGTTCATGGAAATTCACTCTTTTTCTGGACAGACTTTTATGTTTATCATAAGCTCTAAAAGTTTTAAAGTTCTTCATATTAAGTCAATGCCTACCTCTCTATCTTCTTCCTGCTGGTATAATTCTGTCATTGAGAATTTTATAGACTAAATCTAATCTTCAAATGACAACAATCAAATACATCCAGTGAGATGCCTTGTTCTCTCTGTTTTTGGTTCTTCAAGCTAAACAAATGCAGTTTCTCTAGAAGAACTATAGAAGCTTTATGTTTGCGGAGACCTCATGGTGCTGCCTGCTCTTCCATGGAAATTCTCCAGTTCTGTTTAGAGGTTTCCAAGTCAAAGCAACCTGTTCCAAGTGTAGTAAAAATAAGATAAAGTATGCCAAGTCTGTAATACTCAGTGCATGACTAGGAAAGTTCAATTAATTCAAGCTACTTTATATCAGTTGGTTTAGCAACTTTTGCACAATAAACTAATACTAAAGTAAAAATAAGTAAAACATTTATCCTCTAATTTGCTGGCAATACTATTAAAAATTCAGTGCTAATTTGTTCATGAACAATTTACACTCCATAGCTGCCACTGAGATAGCTTGAATCTTGATCCTGTCATACTTCTTACATCTCTTTCAACTTTATATTTTATTTATAAATTTGATGTTAAATTTTCCCTAAGTCTTTAGGCACACATGTGAGTGTCTATGTAATATGTATGTGTGTGTGTGCACATGCGTATATATATACATATACACACACACCCATAATAGAGTAAATTATATCTCTCCTTTCCATCTCATTCCCCAAATTACTTACTAAGATATGATTTAAATCCTATACACAAGAATTCTTATAAAACACAGATGGAAATATGCTGTGTAATGAGAACTTTAAGCTTGGTGAAAATTCACAGAAGGAAAGGAAAGGGACATTATTTTCTAATGCTTGAAAAGTACTATCTTATTTAATACTTGCAGAAACCTTTTGAAAGATAATTTATAATTTCTTGTTTTACAAACAGGAAAATAAGACAAGGTCCAGACAGTTAAGTGACTTCCTAAGTAATTGCATAGTCATTAAATGGTGAATACAGAAATAAAGCAGTGCCATCCACAACTCATGCATAATCTATTATACCAAGACTTTATACTTTCAGGTGGTAGGTGATGATTTTAGAAGTAGTTTGTTATTATCTAGAATGAGAACCAGTAATCAGCACAGAGGGGTACTTCAGAGGGCTTTTCTGAACAGTTGGGGTCCAGAAGAGCTGTGACAAAATGCCCGTGTTTAATATTGGAACTGTGGACTTGTAAATGGGTAACTAGCTTGGGACTGCCCGTTACTAACCTTCTAGTCGATACTAAGACAACTATTTTATCAACTACCATTGTATATACTTTACATAGTTGTGGGAAGAAAGATTCTGAGTTTCTCAGGACATAATGTTTCATGCTTTTCCTTGGGGGTAAACAAGAGATCACTAGGTCACATTCTATTGAAGGGAGACAGAGATGAGGGGAGTTTGTTAATTAAAAAACAATGTGTTTTCCTTACAAAATGTTTATGTACAGATGCTAAGAAAGGGACAAATTCAGTTATATACAAACTGTTTCAACTGTTGAATACAATAGTCTGGATGAAAAAGTTAAAAGTAAAGCACATCATGGTAAAGAGCATGTGGTAATGTCGTGTTCCTTGAGTATGAACTATGAATGAAAAAGGCAGAAAGGAGAGACAGGAGTCTGAAAAGTGAAGTGGAGGTCAGAGTTTAGAAGACCTTTGCTGATAGGCTTAGGAACTTACATTTTGTCATGTGGCTGATAAGGGGAGGGGAAAGAATAAAGAAGTGTTTTTAGCAAGGTAAACATACCATTTTAGATATTTTATAGTAATAATGTTGGATATTGGGAGTTGGGGACTACAGATTGCCAAACTAGTGAACTTGTTCTGATTAGACTTACTTCCTTGTCAGAAACAAAGTCTTGTTTAGCCAGGGAGGCTTTTACATGGGTACACATGTACAGACAGGAACTGTAATAGATACTGTGGGAGACCTTACACTCAAGAGTTCACAGAAATGTTTCACTAATAATGTAGCTCAACGTCTCTGTGGTGTCTTGTTCAATATGCATCTCAGTATGTCTAATCTTGCCTCCAGAGATTTTATCACCTTTTGCTTTCTTTATCCTCTGCCTCATGTTTTCGCCATATTTAAAACATTAGCCTATTCATAACTTTAGTAACTGTCTAGCATGCCCACTTAAGTTGTTTCTATATTGGTAATCTTTTACTTTCTGCTCTTCTAGTTTCCTGGCTGATTCTCTCTTTATATGCTGTCTGACTGAGATTGAACATAGCTTTTCACATCAAATCCCCTCATGTGATTAGGTATACTCCCACCAAGTCCAATTTATTACAAGAAGAAGAAATAAGGTTCTATACATCACAATATAGTCACTCCTTTATGAGGACAATTTCCCTAATAAATATGATCGATATGGTAAATATTAGAATTTTTCTCTTTGGAATGTATTATGATTATGTAGGTGACTGAGTCAGGACACTATCAGGAAGTCACGTTGGAGATGTAATCAAGAACTGTTTAGAAGATAAATCTTGAACTCAAATACTTTCAATGACTTTTTTTTTCTGTAGTGAATCTAATGCTAAACCAGCCAAATGTATGTGGAATCTGCTCACTTTTCTGAGACACTAAATGAGCACATTTTGATTTTCAAGATTAGTTATATTTAAAGACTGGATTCACCCGAGCCCACTGTAGGAAATTCCAAGAAATGTAATTTAAATGAAGGGAGAGGAAAGTAAGCCATACTCAAATATTTTGTATTGTAATCCAACTGGCATTGGATAACCAAATCCACCATGAGAATTAGAAGTTTATCCATCTATTCACTCTTTCAGAAGTGGCTATGACACTTTAGGGCCACTGGATTGCTGAGAAGCAAGTTTTGAAAAGTGCATCTTGGTTCACAGAGGACTGCAAATGACAGTAAGTTTGTAAATGATGTCTTAAGTTTAAATTCATATTCCAGAGCAGACTCAGATCAGCATGTTTTATAATATAAGCGTTTAGGTATTAGCCAGTTTAGATTTATTACGCATCCCATTGTCTGCCGCAAAGACTGAGAGAATTGATGAAGCTATTTTATTAGCAGTGCTACATATTGAATGCTCTTCCGAAGCCTCCTTTTATCACACTTTAAAAATCATTCTCTAATTTAACAGCGATATTAAGAGAGCTCTTTTATTCAGTCCAATTACATGGAAGCACACTCATTTTTTTTAAGGGGTTAATCTTTAGGGATGAAACAGATTATCAGCTTTTGAACCAATTTAAGTAGAATCTCCAGAAACAAAGCCAGGACAAATAATTATTGGCAGTTCACAGAAGGCATTCTGTGCCCACTGCTCTGCTGGATTCCGTTAAAGTCTGCTTGCTTGTCTTAATGGGAAACACCTGTGGTCCGGAACGTAAGGAGACAAATCAAACTAACTGTGCTTTGAGACACTCAAACTAAATTATGGAAATAAAAATCTCCTCATCTCAGCATCACCGATGTCCCTCTTTCCCTTGAAACAGATATTAAAGAGAAGCTGTTTTGAAAGTATTTATTTCCCTGAGGCATTCCAGAACTCTAAACATTGTCAGTGAACAAGTCAGCCAGAAGACACGTTCCCCCAGACTCCATGGCCATCATTTCAGTGGCCCATTAAATACTTTTACAAGAGCAAGCTTGTAGAAATAAATGCAGATTCTTTTCATCTCAAACTAGAAATCTACTGGCATTTCAAAGAGGCATAGAGGTATTTTCTCTGTACTTATCCCAGATAAGATGTTTTAGATAATGTCACTGTTTTTATTTTTTTAAAGATTTACTTATGCGTACAAGAGCTGGGGTGTAGGCCAGAAGTGTGGAAGGGTGACAGGATTCACCAGAGAGAGTGGGGAGCGGAACAGGGAGATATATTGAAATACACTGCTGAGGGGAGCAGCGGGTAAGACAGGAGAGGTCTCCTGCACCATGTGGGAAACTCCCTGGTCGGGGATCGAACTCGTGCTGCAGTGGCTGCTTATAGCTTCATAGTGCTGAGGCTTAACCCATTGCACCACCAGGGAGGCCCCAATGTGACTGTTTCAGAGGGAGAGTTTACTATTTATTTTTGAAATGACTAGAGATTGACTGGAGTTGGGAGTGTGGTGGAAAGGTGATGTAAATATACCTTACAATAAATGTGATAAAAATGGAAAGTTTCTGCATTAGTGGATGCTCACAGGGCAACTTCAGGAAATAAAGGAGGTCTTTGAAAAACTACATGCACACCCACAAGGAAGGAAGAGGTTTACTTGTTAGAGTAGAAGTGATGTTCTCATTAGCCAGAAGGTAAAGTTTCTATTTTGCTTTCATCTTTTCCTGGAAGAAGAATAGCCTTCAAATTGGACGTTGTACAATGATGTTTTTCACAGCAGGAACATTTTCCTCAGGCTGTAAAATTTGTAGAATATTAGAAAGAAATAATGGATACCATCACTTGCTTATCTTCTGGGTAGAAATGAGAAAAAGGGAAGAGAAAAAACACCATACATGAAGCAATGTTTATAAACTCAGTGCTATAGAGGAAGCTGGAAAGTCTGGCTAATAGGACATACAAATTAAGTTACCCACATGTTTGAAAAATCATCTGTTTTATCTCTTGAATCATAGGCTCAGACTGTTACATCCTTGTCCCTCATTTAACAGGTGTATTGATATGTACTGGCAGAATGGAAAGCAGCAGAAAATAAAAGACAGTGAACACAGACAAGGGCATGGACATGTGAAGAAAAATGGGGATATTTGGGTATCTTGGAAAATTGGAGAACATGTGCTTTTACTACTAGGGCAGTTCACACATAATGATCACTAGGTTTGAGGCTCACCATGCCCTGTGTTCCCATTTTGCAGGAAAACTGGAAATTCAGATTTATGAGGACTGCCACAATTTAAGTACAATTTAAATACAGGTTTTTTTTTGGTTTATTTCTAAGTCTGTATTTTGATGAAAATTAATCTTTAAGTATACTTATTTCTTTGTTAATACTACTGAATAGATCAGCACTGAGAAAACCAAGTAGTGTATGTGTGGGCCGTAAAATTTCTACCGGTCATTGTTTTGTCACCTTTAGGTTTATACTAGAAGCAAGACTTTAGGAATAAAGGAATTTTATAAACCTAGAGGTCTGAATAGTGAAAAGAGCTACTTAGCTAGTACACAAAGAAATAAAATAGTTGTAAGTAGAACAAAGCCGCCTTTCTCCATCTTTTCTTGAATCTGTTTTGCCTTTATGTAATCACCTAAAGCTCTTCAATAAAGAGTGCTTTAAGCACTACTGAGGACCTAGTGTGCTTTCACTATGACGGAAGGCAAATGAGGTAGGTTCGATAGCGAACAGGTGAAACAGGGCACAGCCCCCATCCTTGGTCGTCAAAGGGCAGTAGCAGCCTTCTAAGCTTTGAGTACTTTTGAGATGACTCCACTGAAGATGCTACCCCCTGCCCCCCTGCAAGATTTTCCATTTTCCAGAATGGATCTCAAGAGAATTCAATAGAAAAACCACAGGACTGAATTTCTCTCAAGATAGTTGTTGGATCACACTGTTAAGCACACATACAACTTGCAGAGAAGAATTGTCTCCCTGTTCCTCCAGGTGCTTAAAGGCCATTCCATAACATAAGATAGATTATCATGACTTTATTAATAGACTTCCCAATGACACTGTATATGTGTCAGTAAAGATGTTTGAGGGTTTTTGATAAACAGAAATGATCTTGCTGGGTCAGAGATGATAGACATTTAAAAGTGTAATTGGCCATGAAAAATATAAAAAAAGATAGTACATAACTGGTAACTACATAACTGATAATAGATAATATCTGTATTTTAAATATTTTCCAATCTAATGCATTAAAATGGCATTTTAGTTCTTTATTTTGCAGTGAGATTGAATATATTTTTCATGTAAAATTGATTACTCACTAAGTATTAAGAAAACAATATAGCAACCCTAGGAACTAGTGAATTTCCACTTAACTTCTGTGATAAGATTACTAACTTTACAAGAAATTTTACTAAATTTAATTTTACCAAAATGACAACTGTGATCAATATTTGCAAGCATTTCAAATTATTTGGGAGGCAGCATTTATGTTTAATTTACTGATAAAGTTATATGGTTTGAATGATAACATGTTAGTGGGTAGGCAGCTGCTAGCAGAAAAGGGAAAGAAAAGACCCCAAAACAAAAACAATTAAAAAAAAAAAACATAATTACACAAGCTGAGTAAAAATAGCAATATTGGTAGTTTGAACACTTTTTTTGGTACTGTATAAAATTAATATCAATGTTTGGCCTCCCTGGTGGCGCAGTGGGTTAAATGCAGCACTGTGGAGCTGTCCGCAGCTGCAGCCAGAGTTCGATGCCCTGTGCCTGTCAGGGGAGATTCCCACATGGCGCAGCAGACCTCTCCTGCCTCGCCTGCTGCTCTCAGCAGTGTATTTCAGTCAATCTGCCTGTTCTTCTCCCCACTCTGTCTCTGGGGAGCCTTCTTACTGCCCCACACCGCTGGCCTGCACCCCAGCTTGTATGCATAAATAAATAAATCTTTAAAAAAATATGTTATAAAAAGTGTGCGTTAAAACATAAAATGAAACACATAAATAGTATTTGAATTAAAAAAAAGAATTTTAGCAGAATCAATACGAACTAAAATATTAAAAATATACCAAATACTTACATTTTAATGGCTTAATTTTGTCTGTTTTATAAAATGTTTATCCTTATTTTAAGACTCAGCACATATTGTGCAATAGTCATATTAACATTGAGGTCCAAGTATACTTTGTGTAAATTTCCCTTCTGGTGATAAACTGTTTCTAGGGAATGTAAAGGGATATTTATGAACTGAACTCCAAGTAGTTTATTTGAGAAATCTTTTTGAAAAACTTGCTGCTTTTCTTTGGTGGGGGAGATAGGTAAGTACTGATTGTTGTTTAGGTTTTAAAGGTATCACTTCTACTTTGTACTGATTCTCATTAGCATCATGATGTGTGTTTGCAAATTCTGTGCAGAGTTATCTGTATCATCTTCAAGATTGTCATGTTCATGTTCCACTTTTTAAGAAAGTCTGCTATAGTAAGAACTATGCTTAGTGAATAAGCCTTGCTTTGCCTATTTTTATTTTCTTGAAGATTTTTAACTGTAGAGTAGCTCTGCTTCTCAATAAAAATTTTAATTCAGTGTATAAATCTGAAATTCTCAAGACCTAAATTATTCAATCATCACAGTTAAAAAAAATCAAAATCTAAAACTGAATGTTTTACATCTGATATGTACAAATAGTATCTTCAGCACTTTTGAATTGTTGGATTCTCTATTGTTAGATGGTGTAACATTACATTAGAAATTGGTCTTAATTGGTGCTCAGATAATTCTTTCATGTCATGGTGATCATTGTAAGGGAATCAGATTTTTATATAAAGACATTTGAATTCTTTTTTTTTAAAGTAGTAATGACTAAACCAGAGAAAGAGAACAATACATTTAATGTTGCTGAATTGAGATTACCTATAATTCTCTAGGTTACACTTTAAATTCCAAACCAAGGAGAACCATGATAAATTCAGATGTAAATAAGTAGGTACCAGAGTTTAAAAATCAGCAATTGACCAAAAAATTAAGAAAAAATTGCAAATTGCAAATGAATAAATTTAATCCAACATTCTAATTATTGGATTATCATGTCTGATTGAATAGTATAAAATTCCATTGTATTCTTCACTGATCAGGTTACTTTGTTTTATATTGTCATTATTGACACCAAGATAGATCAGACTGGCAGCTTCCTGAACAACCAGTCATAGAGGTGTTAGAAATCCACTCTGGAAATAGCCTGAAATATGGTTCTAGTTAACTCTGGTTTGCACCAGCATTTGCTAACATAACTGTCAAAAAGGAAAATGATCCAGTGCCAGAGCATGTAAGAAATCTCTTACTTGAATCTGAACATGTGACAGGAAAAAAATGTTATTTATAACCTTCCATTGCTTTCTAAGGCTGGTGAGTTATATAAACTATAGGGTCTTTTGTTTGCTGAGTATTCACACACAAAATAATCATCTTCATTTTAATGGTCTCTGGCACTCTTAAAAACAGTAGTAGGTGGGGTGTAGAGTGTTAGAGATTGAAGGAAGACAGAACTAAATTAATTTTAAAAATAAGGGAGGGGGGCTGGAAGGTGGGTAGTACTGAAAAATCAGAGGTAGAGAAAAGGAGAGGCAAAATGAGAGGTAAAGAAAAGGAGAGGCAATATCTAAGAAAGTTGCATAACATAAGAGAATACACCGACTGTCAGCAAGGCCTGAGGAAGACTTGTCAAATTTAAAAAATGCAAGAAAAATGCTGTGATGTAATGAAAATAAAATAAGCTAAACATAACAAATACATCATCGGGGAATTAAACACTATTATTTGAGTGGAGGTTATTTTGAGTAGAGCTCAATGAAAGAGTCCAGGGGAGAGCTGGTTTATTATTTTCAAATATCATGAAAAAAATACACCCATTTTATACTGATAGTAAGTTTCTCCCGGACTTACTAAATAAATGTTAACTGATAAAAAAATTCAGAGAGATGACAATGTGTCTGGAGTAAATGGTTCTGAGTGTCACAGGGCAACAGGTAAATCTCGATAAACTGTATCATTCTCAAAAGAGAGTTGATCCAGTAGTACCTCTAGATGAGGTAATGTTGAAACAAAACATTTCCAGATCTTAGATTAAGAAATGGGGGGGAGGGGATCGTGCATATATATACTCAGGGGAAGGACAGGGTTTATACTAACTTCATGCCATCCTGAATTGCTGTTAAAAGCAGAACCAGGACCCAGAGTAGTTAGATGTAGGAAAGGCATCGTAATAGGTGAAAGAACTTTCTAATAACTGGATCTGATATAACTTTGGGTGGTCGCTCAAACCATTCAAGTAAATACTGGTTATTTCTTAATTAGATCTATCGGTGTCACAGTGCCTCACAACACTGCTAAAATTCTATGATTAAACCTTTAGTTTGCCCTTTTATCAAGTAGTGAATTTCTTCAAATGATGATTCAGTTTGGAGAAAATCGTGTTTCATTGCCTTCTACAAAGGAAAAAATAGATTGTCATATTTTAATCAAGGTAGCTTAGTATCATTTTAATGATCACAAATTTTCAAAGTCTAACTCACTGCTTACATGATTTGAAAACACAATTCACTCAAATATCAATAATGCTTTAAGTCATTATTGACAAACATAAAAAAACAAGTTTTATTATAAAATAAAACTACAGACTTGAAAATCAACTTTATTCTCAGAAAAGTGTGTGAGGAAGAAAAGCATAAGAGGAAGTAAAAAAATAGAATAAAGAGGAGGGTGAAGAGAGGGCAAAAGAGAGAGAAGAGAGGTAGAAAGAGAATGGAAGAAGAAGGGGCAGGAGAGAGTGTGTGTGTGTGTGTGTCCACTTTCCAATCCAGTACCTTTCAACAGGAAAGCTGGAAGAGCAGTGAGAAAAGGATTTATTTTTTAAACATGTGCAATTATGGAGAAAAGGCCACGACATGCCAAAATGTTGAAAAAAAGCAGCCCCTGAACTCTGGCTAGGAGGATTATGAAACTCCAAAAATATACTAGACTGTGAGAACCACCACCTACATTTGCAATGTTTTACAAGTTAAAAATGTCACAGCACATAAAAATAGCTTTTTTCACCCCTATGGACTGGTGGTTGGTGGTTTAACTTGAGAACCAGATTGCTGCGGTAGTTTGAATAGTCTGAATATTCATTCACAGCATGGAAATAAAATGAAAAATGGTTTTCATCAGACTTTCCTTGTGTCCAGGAAACACATTTAGTTTTCTGTTTCTCTCAAAGTCTTTTTAGGGAAGAAAAAAGGGAAATATCTGTTTTCAGAAATGCTTGTAATCAATCCTCTCAAATCCAAAGTGATTGTGTTAGTTTTTGTCATGATTACATAAAGATCTTTTTTTCCCTCCTCTTCTTCTTCTTCTTCTTCTTCTTTTTTTTTTTTTTGAGTAAGCTGGCTAGGAAAAGTAAAATCTGAAACAATGCTTCACAATTTCTTAAGAATAGGCTGATTCCTAAGGATACACTGTGAAAGTTGAACGGGCTTATTTTAAAGGGTTTCGTTTTTCTGTGTTCAGCTCGGTAGCTCACTGTTGAAAAGCTTCCAGCTTTGATCACTTATCCACAAACAAAGGGGGCTTTCTTCCAATCTCCTTGTATTCTCTGTTCAGAGTGCTTCGTTTTCTCTTGTGGATCTTCTGCCTCACAGTCCTGGGGCATTAGTAAACACCAAAGGTGTCCCTAACATATGGTTAACCACAAGGTTTCCATGTGGGGTCTGGCTTTGAGTATATCTGATGATTCCACATTTCAAATAGAAACCCAGCTGGTGATTCCCTGAGCCTAGCGGGTCTCCACTTGGCTTCAAATGATCCGGGAGTGGATTTTTCTGTTTGAGGATTACCCATTTCTGTAATGGCCCAGCTTCTGTTCCTTTGACCCTTTGGTCACCTCCGAATCCTGGGGATCAAACTGCATGATAGTTCATTCCATTGTTCAGGAGCTGAAACAACCCAGCCAAAGCCAGGTGGGCCCACAGGAGCAGGTGAAAATGACCCATTAGTAAAAACAGAAACATATTTTTAAGTAGGTTCATATGTTCAGTTCACCACTGAAGGTTATTTCCTCCTTCAATTTTTTTTTTTTTTAACTTGCGGTTTTCCTTTTAACCCTGACATGGTTCACATAATCACAAAATTGATAATGGAGAGTTGAAGGAATCATTTTGGTTTTTGCATTTTTATTAGAGGGAAGAGTTATGCAACTCTTTGAAGTCTTTAACACATGTATGGTAGCATAAATGTTTCCACATAGTGTAACTTGGTAACAAATTATCTTTCTTTATCCCTTTCTCCCTTTATCTTTGAAAAGATCAGTGCTGTTGCCAGGAACATTCTTTTCCTCCTTTTGCTCCTGTCAGAACACATGTCCTAGAGTTGATGGTGTTCCTCTCAACTTTCAGTACATAGAATATATTTCAATTGTGTTTAATTATTAATTGTTTAACAGTGAAGCAGGGGTTACCTATTCAGTATTTCTATTCATTAGGAACCTTTTAGGTGCACTGACATGGTGCTGGTTTTATTTCATGTGTATAATTGTTAGCAATGTCCATGGCCATGTTGGTGACAATAAATATTTTTTGAATAAAAAATATGATTGAACATGTGAATGAATGAAAGAGTACCTCTAACTTTTCTCTCAACTTTCTATATATGAGAAGGCATTTGATTAAGTGACTTTCTTGGTTGATTCAGTGAACACAACGTACACATGTCTTTGCCATACAAAGACAAAGGAAGTAAACTCAATGTGCTACATCTGTAGGTATTAAAATACTAAACACCATAAATTTCTATACAAATTGGATTTTTTTCCACTTTTTTTCTAATAACTCAATGAAAAAATGTGGCCTAGAGTATTACTTGTATGGCTCTTATGGCATCCACAATCTTCTATAGGCAAAGCTTTAGAGCCAAATTCTTTTAAATATAAGTAGTTTTTTAAGTGTTTATTGTGGCTAGGTAATTTAAATAGTGCTAAATTTGAATAATTTTCTGTTACAGATTTGGAAACTGAGTCTCAAACTTGTGTGGTGGCTATGTTTCATATTCAAATCTCAGTATAAACACCATCTTCTTAAATCGCCATCCAAAATGAAATGTTTTTTTCTAGAAATTCATTTATTTGTTGAGTATTTTAGATACTTTAATAGGCTTTGAAGGGAATTATGAAAATGTGAGTCTTGTGGACAGACTTCCAAAAAGATTTTTAACTTTAGACCACTGTTTAAAATACTGCACATATGAACAAAATTTACATATAATTTCATGGCTTTTA
Source organism: Scalopus aquaticus (assembly GCA_004024925.1). Classification (NCBI taxonomy): domain Eukaryota; kingdom Metazoa; phylum Chordata; class Mammalia; order Eulipotyphla; family Talpidae; genus Scalopus; species Scalopus aquaticus. Next base: position 19,869 of record PVIJ01018927.1, read on the forward strand.
TGAACTGCCTTAAGCCAATCCATGGATCTTTGGCTTAATAACCCCTATGTTAAGGCATAATGAATCTTGTGACCCAAAATTCCTGTAGGGTCTATAGAACATCGCTAGTTTGGGGTTCTCAGGTTAGACAAAAGCCAGCTCAATGTGCCTCATACACAACTAATCAGGATTTTTCATCAGTAACATTTTGAAGCTGTATAATTTTTTTGTTGGTTCTGTCCTGTTCATTGTAAGTTACCAGTATCCATGTCCCTTCTACCAGCTAGATCTCAGTAATTACAGCCAGATTCTCATGAATCTAGAAAATTATCCAGAATTGTCTAATGTCACCTGGGGCAAAATCCCCTCCTTCCTACTCAGTTGAAAACCAGCTAAACTCAACTGGGTACTAAGGCAATGTGATTCAGCAGGCGTCCCCCACTGATGTTTGTAGTCTCTTGATTTATGAATATTTGTGTTTATTGAGCCTTTAAAGCTTGACTTGTCAGAGGTGTGGGTCCTTGGCAGCTGCCAAGTTGATTAGTTTTGTTTTTTTCCCCAGTGGCAGGCTAGGAAAGAGTGGATGGGGGGTTGGGTACAACTGTGCTCACAAATACTTAACAGCTCCCATTTCATCACTTAGAGATCCATTTAGTTAACAAACTCCTCTTTTAGAATGTAATCCCCTCCCCAAGGGAAGATTAAACCATACTCACACCTAATTGTGATTTTCCTAATTATGCCTCGATTAAAAAAAAAAAAGTAGTCTTTCAAAGGCTTTATTTCAGTCTGAAGAAACAAGTTAGTGGTGTTATGTTCTAGAAACTAAGTCATAGGGTATCTGACAGGATGGGTCTAAATGGTCACTAATAACTTTGGAATTGTTCACCTTGTCCTGGCTGAAGAAAAGACTGATCATAAGATAACGGTGACTAGTTCTACCATCTTCCTTTCCCCTGTATCTTCATCTTTCTTCCTCCCTCCCACCAGTTTTCTATTCCTTCTAAGAAGAGGGTTAAGTAGAGAGAAGAGTAGGAGGGAGAAACAGGAATGTGTGGTAGAAAAAAGTAAACATATTATATGAATTAATCTCATATACTACTCACTTCAGATCCAGAAGTAAAGTTCTCATTTTACACCTGGAAATAATGATGCTCAGAGAGGTCAAATTTTAATCATTCATTAAATGTTAGAGTGAAGATCTGATCTGAGGTCTGACTCCATGACTTCTGATTTTCTCCTTATCTTCTTTCCCTCTTTCTTTCCCCCCCCCCCCGCCGCTACCTCCTCCTTTTTCACCTTTCTCCTACTACCTCTTCTTCCTTCCTCTTTCACCTCTTTTTCCTTCTCTACGTTTTATTCCTTCCTCACTGTCTTTCTGTAGGGAATACTTGATAAGTAATATATAAATTTACATGTAACATGGATTATATATTAAATATATCCAATCATCCCATTGTAAAATCATTAAGTTTCTTTCAATTCCTTATTTCTAAGTTTTCCTCCTTTTCCTATTTCTGCTCTAGTGATAGTATTAAATTCTTAAATTTAGTACTTATCATTGCTTTGCCATATATATATATATGTATATATATGTATATATGTATGTATCTGAAATATTTCTAAATATATATAAACCTTGGGTAGAAGCCATTCAAACACATGGGTGAGGGTAAATGGAATTACATAAAATTAAGTAAAATTAGCTCTACCCTAAATAAATACCATCCATATGCAAGTATTAGAAAATGACACATCTCATTGTGTATTAAAAAACTCACAAACAGGAAAACTTAATGTTTTAATCCTAGAAATAATTCATGTTTTGGCATGCAACAAAATGTCATTCATTGTAACTACTTTAAAATATCGTATATAAAAATGTTTATCCTGTGAACGTACCGTTTTTATCCATTGTTTACCCATCAATGGATAATTTCATTTTGTCTTCTATTGGGAATGATGCTGCTCTGATCACTTGTGTATGTGTTTTCTAGATCAAGAGATACATACCTAGGGATAACTTCTAGTAAACAGGGCATGCATTTAGAAATGGTATTGCTGGATCCAAGTGTAAGAATCTACAGCTCTTCAGGATACTGCCAAACTGCTTTTCATAAGGACTTTTCCAACTCATATTACCACCGAGAATATCTAACAGTCTATATTGATGCTCATCTTCTCTTACATTTAGTACTTCAGACACTTTCCAATCTTAGTGTGGAAAGTGACATCTCATTATGTTTGGATTTTTCTTATTACTAATGAAGTTGAACATCTTTCCATACATTTGTTTGCCATTTCAGTTCTCTTTTCGGTGTATTGACTGTTCATTGTAGGAGTTTTGATACATATTTTGGATTATAACACTTTGTCTGGTTTTATAAATATCTTCTCCCAATTTTCAACTTCTCTCAGTTTTAAGAAGTGGCCATAACTTCTGCTTTTCATGATAAAACTTTTCAGGGAAGTGTCATTTTTGTTTAAATTTATCTTGTCTAATCTTTTCTATTCTTAACAATTAAAAGTGACTGGTACATTCCTCTTTTCCATTTTTTTCTAATCTTCACTTGTGGTGCTCACTATGATTTATAGTAAGTATAGAAAATACTTCACTCTGTCAAAGAGTTGGAAATAAGGATGTGCTAGAAATATTTGCATTTTAGAGGAAGCAAAGTAGAGTTGTGTGCTGAGGCTCCAGCTTATACAACCAGATGGTAGGAACTGGGCAATTAAAATTTGAGGTGAGTCCAGATGTATGAAGTAGAATTGGTTTCTTTTGTAGAAAGAGACATACAATAGGTATGTTGTTTGTCCAGATACTAGTATCTCTTTCAGAGAACATGTCAATTGAATTTATCTCCTCTGAATCTGCATTTATCTCCCCCACAGTGATGGAATTCTAATAATTCAAAATTGATTATAGAGTTATAGGGTTAGTAAACAAATTCCCTAGCAACCCGTTTTTGTGGCCTTTGCTTGCTTTTAAGTGCAAGTCTGCAGAATAGAGTTCATTTAAATTAATTTACACCTTGGGGATAGTTTTGTTTGTGGTATTAGAGAATTCCACTTAAATGGAATTTCTCTTAAAATTATGACTATGGTTTGTGGGAAGGAAAGAAAAAACAACATTTTATAATCCCAACCAGATAGAAAACTTGGGTTATAGCTACTGTTCCTTGAAGGAATGGAGGCATCTGTTTTTTGAAATGTGAAAAACTGTACTTTTCAACTTTTCCTGTTTTTGTTTAGATTAGACTAGGAATACTTTAATGACTGGGCAAAAGAAATGTGGTGATTACAATCATTTACATGTCTGTTCAGCATTCATCTAATAATCAGAATAGAATAATAATTTCAGATATTGTTATACATATCAGATTATCTCGTGTCTATTCCATTTGTTTATGATAGAATGTGTGAGCAGTATATTTGACCTTTTGTTGAGGCAGGTGGTATAGGTGAATGCTTGCAGGCAGGGCTGCAGAATGAAACACTTTAGATTGGGGGGGGGTGGAATGTCAATTGCAATGTCAGAAAGAACTGGGTTCAAACCTGGGCTTTAACAGTCTGTTCCAGGTTTGTGACTAGTGGCATATTATTCTTTCAGAAGTCCATTTCACAGTGTTTAAAAAGGCTTAATCACTTAATTTCCAGTGGTAATATGAGGATGAGTGGTGCGTAAAATCTTCCACGAAGGTGATGCTTAAAATGATAATTATAGTGGATTTATTATTAATTTCCTTATTTTATAAATATATGTACTGTTTTAAGAATTTTTTTTCATTAAATAAATCTGTAATCATCTAATCTCCTGTCCTGATGACAAAATGGGACACATTTAGCTGAATTTTTAGACCCTGTTAAAACTAGGATGAGATGTTAGTTCTTTAAAACATAAGGTAACCTTTTTTTCCCCTTAGTCTCTGTAGTAAATAGTACTGATAGTGTACTGAGAAAAAGGAAAACCTTTATATATATATATATAAAAATCTTTTAAGGTTTACAGAAATGAATGATGATCATTTAATTGGCAAATTTTAGACAATTAAGTAGAATATAATGTAATCGATCCTTTAACCAACATTTATTGAAATACTGTGTAAATTCTGTGTATGGGGCTTTGGAACTGATGGAGGAGCTAGAACTTAAAAAAGAAAAGAAGGAATCACAAGACTAGAACCTGACTCACACAAGGAGTCACACAAGGAGGTGGGCTGGAAGGAATCAGCATGACCATTAACCCAGAGATAATCAAAAATCCTTAGGAACCAGTGCCTAAGTCTGAGCGAAAGGTGAAGATGTGGAGATTGAGCCCATTGTGGGATCTCTGGTTCCTTAAAAGTACTTAAAAGTAGTACATAGGACTAAAGTTTTAAACACAAATCAGGACATCTCTAGTTTTGCCTCTAGAGGGTTAATCATAAACTGGTGCCTAGATAAATTCTAACCAAAAAAAAAAAATAATAAGTAAATAAAAAATTGAGATCATGATCTAAGATTTTTGGTAAGCAAAAACTAGTTAAAAATCTAAAGATTCAAAGCATGCATGCCTTAAGGTTATAATGTTGTGTTTAAATGTGTTACTGAAAAATCTTGGTATTCAGCTAAAAAGGTAATTAACCTGATCTACTTTTAAATGTCTATACCTAGATGACTTTTAATCAACTTCTATTCCAGGAAAAAAAAATTGTTTGTTACTTATGTTTTAATTTTCTTCCGCCTGATCCTAGCAAAAATCAAGATGACGTCTAAAGCCAAATGAACAAACTACTCAGTTGGACTGAGTCACATGTATACCAAAAAAAAGGTGTATGGTATTAAGCCTCTCTGTTTTTTCTTGTTTTTATCAACCGGCCAGCCTAGAAAAACCTTAGTGTGTTAAATTGTTGCAGTAACAATGCTTCATTTGGAATTCCAGTCCTAAGAAAACTTCCAGGTCTGCTTTTACTCCTCATTGTAAAGAAACTTAACTTTCAAGTCTACATTTACTCCTTTTTGTAAGGAATCAACTTTCAGGTATACTTTTACTCCTTACTATAAGGAAACTTAGCTGGCACATCTACTTTTACTCCTAATTGTAAGGAAACTTTACTTTCAGGTCAATTTTTCCTCCTTATTGTAAGGAAACAATTGTCAAGTCTACTTTTACCCCTTATTGTTTTTTTTTTTTTTTT